>JAVXUO010000068.1:0-60818 GCA_033065855.1 Escallonia rubra
TTTTTTAGATTTCAGTATAAATATGGATGCAACTGGAGGACCTATTTCTTGTGAAAGTTCTGATCCACCTTACTTGGGTCAAGTTTTTCAAACACTGGACGAAGTCGAAGCATACTACAGAGCATATTCGAAAACGATGGGTTTCGGTATTAGAACTAAGACGACTAGAAAACGGGTGAATACCGATCAAATTGGTGCAAGGTTATTTGAGTGTCATAGAGGAGCACCGCATGTACCCCCGGTCGTTCAGATCAGTGACGAAGGGACAACAAGACAAAGAAAACGGGACACATTTCCGGGTACCGGCTGCAAGGCCCATGTGTATGCAGTACACCGGAAAAATGAAAACCATTGGGTTGTGACGGGAGTGGAGTTGAGCCATAATCATCAGTTGATGACCCCCAGTAAGATTGGTCAAATTCATCAACACCGAGAAATAAGCGCCGCACACAGAAAACTGATAAATACAATGGCCGACGCTAAAATTCCACCTTCTAAGATGATGGGGGTTTTCTCAAGCCAGGCTGGGGGGATTGACAAGTTGAGTTTCAACGACGTAGACCTTCGAAATGAACTTCGTGCTCAGAAGAGAGAGTCTTTCGGTAGATGATTCTCAAGCTACACTTGATATCTTCAGGTGCCTTCAGAGTGAGAATTCTGGATTTTTCTACAGTCTCCAACTGGATGATGAGAACCGCATTAGTACTATATTTTGGGTGGACCCCCGTTCTAGAGCTGCTTACCAAAATTTTGGGGATGTTGTGACGTTTGACACCACATACCGCACCAATAAGTACTCTATGCCTTTTGCTCCGTTCACCGGGGTGAACCACCACTATCAGTCAATCTCATTTGGCTTTGCCCTGCTTAGGGATGAGACGGAGGAGTCATTTACGTGGTTATTTGAAACGTGGCTTCAAGCCATGTATCATATTCCTCCAAAGACCATCATCACCGACCAAGATCTGGCAATGAATAATGCAATCGCTAAGGTCCTTCCAGATACTCACCATGGCCTGTGCACGTGGCACATAAGCAACAAATATCCCGAACGGCTTCACAATGTATATGCAAAGCATCCGGAATTCAAGACTGACTTTAATACATGCGTGAAGAAATCGTTGACGGTAGACGTGTTCGAGGAGAGGTGGGCCGCGTTAATGGATGACTACGGTTTGCACAATCATGGATGGTTAAAATCGTTGTATGAGATCAAGACACAGTGGGTCGGTGCCTACACCAAGAAGTTTTTTGCTGCCGGAATGACTACGACATCGAGAAGCGAAGCTATGAATTCATTCTTCGATGGGTACGTAGGTCAGTCTTCAAGTATAGCGGAGTTTGTACTAGAGATGCAGAAAGTCCTTGAGAGGCAATTGTACCGTGAGAGAGAAGCCGACGCGGCTACAGTTTACAAAGAAAGATCCATACTACTTCGTTCACCATTGGAGGCTCATGCGGCTCAAGTCTATACGAAGGAAATGTTTCGACAGTTTCAAGAGGAACTATTAAAGTCGAATCAATATGGCATGACAAAGTTGCACGAGTTTTCCACCAGAGATCTCAAGGTTTATGCTTTGACAAATGTGACGAATTATGCCAATCCGTGCTCTTCGTCGGCTCCGAGGAACAGAAGACATTTTACCGTAGCTAAATGTATGGACACCGGGTTGGTAAATTGCAACTGTCAACTCTTTGAGCATAAAGGTATACTTTGTCGACATGCGTTGAGGGTTTTGAGCGCCAAGAATGCAACTCAAATCCCTCCACAGTATATCTTGGAACGGTGGACGAAGGAAGCCAATAGAGTCCACGGTCACATTCCTTACGTGCCCAGTGTTTCAGTTGATTTCAGGGAATCTGAGGCGCTGCGATATAATCATCTTTGTAACATCATGCACGGTTTATCGATGGATGCAGCGTCAACATTTGATGGGTACACTTATCAAGTTGAAGCAGCCGCACGGGATCATGCTAAGCATGCACAGTTTAGGATGGCATTACCAGAAAGTCGGGACCCTCGGCCGACTCCAGCCGGTAGATTCAATCGAGCCAAACAGCCAATCATTGACGGCACTAGCATGCAAGGTGAGGAGGACCACATTTTTGATCCCATTATTTCTCAAACAAAAGGGCGAAAACGAGAAATCCGCATGAAGAATCCGATTGAAAAAGCAACGGGTCAAAAAAAATTGCGAAAGTGTGCGTTGTGTAATAAGATGACTAATCATGACAAGAGAAACCATTACAAAGTGTTAGGTATGGAACCTGGAAGTATGGTCGAGGAGGACGATGAGGAGGAAGAGTGTTAGGGTTAATGTTTCAGTTGTATAACGAATAACTTTTTTAATGTTTAAATTTGTGATTTGATTTGTTGAATCTTTAATTTGTGATTTGGTTTGTGGATTATTGAAAATTTTTGAATGGCATATTCGCGCACGCTTTAGCGCCCAATTCATAGGTTCCTGAAAAATCTTTTAATTTGTTTTGTTCATTGCACTTTAGTCACGCTTTAGTGGCCACTTCATAACTTTCGAAAAATCTTATAAATTTTTTTGTCGCGATTTTTCCGCTCATTGCACATGAGGCGCGCTAGTTATCCCATTCTTATGTATTTCGGCGAAAAACGAGACACGTTATTTTTTCGGTTTTCCTATGAAGGGCCTATTCGGGCACACTTTAGGGGCCAATTCATAACGCTCGAAAAATCTTGTAAATTTTTTTCTCACTTTTTTTCCGCTCATTGCACATGAGGCGCGCTAATTATCCCATTCTTATGTATTTCGGCGAAAAACGAGACACGTTATTTTTTCGGTTTTCCTATGAAGGGCCTATTCGGGCACACTTTAGGGGCCAATTCATAACGCTCGAAAAATCTTGTAAATTTTTTTCTCACTTTTTTTCCGCTCATTGCACATGAGGCGCGCTAATTATCCCATTCTTATGTATTTCGGCGAACAACGAGACACGTTATTTTTTCGGTTTTCCTATGAAGGGCCTATTCGGGCACACTTTAGGGGCCAATTCATAACGCTCGAAAAATCTTGTAAATTTTTCTCTCACTTTTTTTCCGCTCATTGCACATGAGGCGCGCTAATTATCCCATTCTTATGTATTTCGGCGAACAACGAGACACGTTATTTTTCCGAATGCGTCATATGAAATGTATATTCGCGCACATTTTAGCGCCAAATTCATAGCATGCGAAAATTTATGTACATTTCTTTCTGGTACAGTTTGTCGTAACATCACAGCAGCTAGCCACACACGTCAGGATAATGGTAATGAAGTCGTCTGGCTTCATTCTTTTTCAGTTCCCAGGCTATCCTATACCTAAACGTCAAGGCATCCTTCCGGGTCCACGAGGAGTGTTTGAGCACTTCCGATCGAGCAATGTAGTCCATGTACTTGAGGACGTAAATCCCGCAATCGTTACCGTTACATTGCTTTGGTCGGTCCTTTATCATCACGACCGTCCAAGGCTCCCCCCGTGGCCGTCCGCACGCTATCGAGAGGACAGTAGTCTGCATCCAACAATAAAATCGCGAATCAAGCCTATGAAACAACAACAATATACTATGAGCCAAGGTCAAAAAATAAAAACTAACCACTAAAGTGATGTAGTCGTCGTACATCTGTGCCAGCAGCTGTCCGGGCTCGTCCTCCCTTAGGCTATCGTATATGTGAACCGTTCTGAACGCTGGATGGAGAACTAATAGGAACCAGTGGTGCCCATGAAGACAAGGTATCATGATAAGGTTCGCATCAGCAGCGGGACATTGATACTCTGCGTTCATCATGCATAACATGTTTCGACCTGGTTTCCAATTACTCCAGTTGCCCCCTTGCTTCCATTGATGGAATTCCCGGATCGCTAATGCCACAAAATGAGTGGGATACATGTTAAGCTTACAGTATTCAGAACGGTTAAATTTATGCTCTCTAATCCGGAGCAGATCTATATAAGCGTTGATGACAAAATTTGAAAGATCTGTCTCCGGCGCCAACATTCTGATATCCGAATGACCTAGTCCTGTCCCAAGAGGGAAGTCTGTTGCACTGACAGGCTCATGCCCGAAGTAGTGCCGGTCGATCCAAGCCATCTTCTCCGGCCTCAATGGCTTCGTCGCTTGTCCTTTGTTCGACCGGAAACTTGGGCGCGAGGCATGGATTCCTACTTGGGGAACCTTACTCTGGCACAGAGAGTCGTATGCGTCAGGAGGAGGGCGACTAGACGGCTCCCACACCTGACTGGAAGTTCCGTAGTCGTACGCGTCAGGAGGAGGGCGACTAGACGGCTCCCACACCTGACTGGAAGTTCCGTAGTCGTACGCGTCAGGAGGAGGGCGACTAGACGGCTCCCACACCTGACTGGAAGTTCGGTAGTCGTACGCGTCAGGAGGAGGGCGACTAGACGGCTCCCACACCTGACTCTGAGGCTGATAGTCGTACGCGTCAGGAGGAGGGCGACTAGACGGCTCCCCTTGGCAACCCCGGTACGCAAGACTAAAGTTTTGAACATCAGTCTTGTACCTCTCAATGGACCTCTTAATATTGTCAGGAGCCTGCGCGACAAACCAGTCAAACGACTCCAGCTGCTTGAAAACGTCAGTGGCCTGGTCAACCTAACAAACATGCATAGAAAATATGGCAAATCATATCATTTGATGGTCGATACGCGTGTGCAAATAAATTATCAAACAACACTAGCATGACTTACAATGGCCAATGCCCAGAACTGGTCATAGACCTCACGGGGCGCATAGGATTTGGTCCTCACTGGGGCAGGGCGAGTCACCCGCGTGCGCGTCACCCTGAGAAACCACTGTAAGTAGTCCTCAGTACTGGTGCCGTCGTGCTTCATCGATACAAGGCTGTCATACGTTTCCTGCCAGATATTCCATTGTTGCACCTCGTCACCCAACACAGTCAAGGCATTAGTCACCTCGAAGTTCGGCCCTCGACCACCCCTGTATGGCCGCATGTCTACAGCGGGTTTCGGAATCCCCTGTGGACAGCCAGCTTGCTTCATAACTCGATCGGGCATCTGAAACTCACATTCTTCGAAGTGAATCAGCGGCACCCGAACCAAACCTGCAAGCACGTACGACACCGGAAGTTGCCACCATAACTCATCCAACAGATGCATCACCTTGTCGTATGGCTGCCACGCCACCTGGTATGCATCCAGCATCTCTAGTTCCCCCCGATAGAACTGTAGATGGTTGTGAGGGTCTACCCGTCTCCTCCTCCGGTTGGTCGGAGGCCCCCAGGCCCACACCCTAGGCCACGTCTCATCGGAATCTACCAACGGCTCCGGACGACCCGTGGGTAGCCTCTCGTAAGACCAAACCTGTGAACGCAAACATTATATGGAATTAGTAATGAATCCCGAATATATTGACTAAGGATCCGGATAAGAAAATAAATGCTCATACCTGTAATAGAGTCAGGCAGGCGGCAATGGACTTGGCACCGAATCTCGTAGCCTTATGCAGTGCTCGATATAGGTGCGCAAGGACAGCTGAACCCCACGAGTACGAGTATACCTCGTCAAGATCCTCCAATAACACCATATACCTCGGATGCACTGTGTTTTTCGAGTGCGTCGGAAGTAATATGGCTCCAATAATATACAGAAGGTATGCCCTCGTATACGTCACGAAATCCTGACGAGAGTACTCATCCGGTAGCACGCCATACTGCTCTCTCAGCCATTTAAGCTTGACGCCGTTCGTTGTAATAGCTGCCCTTGGAATTCCCGGAAAATAATGCCTAGCCATATTCGCTACGGATGCAGACGGCACGCTCAGAGTAACGGGTCTGCCGTGACATGGGATTCCAAGTATATATCCGACGTCCTCTAACGTAACAGTCATTTCACCAAACCGGAAATGAAATGAGTTCGTCTCGCTCCTCCATCGTTCAACTAGAGCGGATATAAGGCAATCGTCGTGGCGATACCATTTCCCGCAATCGGTGAACAGGCTTAAATTTTGACCGTGTATAAGGGCTTTTTGTTCCTCGTTTAGTACCCACTCTTCAATTCCTCTTGTGGTTTGAACTGTTTCCAAAACACCCCTATCGACACCGTCAAATACGTGCCTCGCGACGTGGTCATCGTCATCGTATAGGATTGATGTATCATGAGGTCCGGGGTTGAAATCCATATCTATAAGAACAAAATATAATCGTAATCCAACATATCAGGTTATAATATTTACATTCCAAACCAACATATCTGGATGTTTAACCTAGCTTACCAACACATTAGCAATAGTCATTATTTAAATGTATTAAAACAAATCCTCACTTCCCACCACTCCGAACGGTTAATTACGCCAGTTCTCACTGAATGTAGCGCCAACGTGGTTATATAGCAATATACCCCCCGACGGCCCCTACACCCCCAAGACCTCAAAACCGCTTTGAAGTCAAGTTTTTAAATGTATTACGTCAATTATATACCCAATATATCAGGAAAAATTTTAAAGGGGGAAAGTTACCAAAACACCCGCTACTTGTGCAAAATACCCCCTGGCAGTCATCGCCGGTGCGTCACAAGTTCCTGAATTCACCCGGGGCAATAAAAGTTTTCGGGTGTCTGACACCCTTTGCCGAACTAAAAGTTATTTTAAGGCATGTATCATGAGGCTGGATCCTTCCTAGCAAAATAGTCACCGATGAGCGGCAAATTACCGAAATGCCCCCGGGGGTTCACTATCACCCCAACGCCCCCGAACCAGCTTGAAAACAACATTTCAGTTTCTGTGATTACATTCCTGGACTAAAACTGTGTAATTAAAAACTTGGCGCGGGAAAAACACCGAAACACCCCTCGCGGGGTGGCAAATTACCGAAATGCCCCTGGCATCAGGAAAAATCTCAAAGGTGCCTCGAAATTCTACTTTACGCTTCGTGAGTTCATCATTGGCCTAAAAAGTACTTTACGGATTTTTCGCGCAAAAATCGCGAACCGGTGTCCGGGGCGGGCGCTGAAAGGGCCGTTCGGGCACAAAAAAAGCAAACGGCTCCGGAATGGCGCGAAATCCTGGGGAATGGAACTTCCCAACATCCTAGGGTGCTCGTAAAAGTTTCGCGCGAAATCGCGCTAGCTTGGTATTTTAAATTAGACTGCGAAGGTACACGGTTCCCCGTATCAGTTAGCCCCTCTACAGCGCTTGGAAAAATCTGAAATTTTTACCTGATACAGATGCTTTCATAATAACTAGGGTCTCTTTTTTGCACTTTGGCCAAATCACGCTCTAGCTATTTTTTATAAATCCGTGAAAAAGCTGTCTAATTAAAGGGCGGGCGCTGAAAGGGCCGTTCGGGCAAAAAAAAAGCAAACGGCTCCGGAATGGCGCGAAATCCTGGGGAATGGAACTTCCCAGCATCCTAGGGTGCTCGTAAAAGTTTCGCGCGAAATCGCGCTAGCTTGGTATTTTAAATTAGACTGCGAAGGTACACGGTTCCCCGTATCAGTTAGCCCCTCTACAGCGCTTGGAAAAATCTGAAATTTTTACCTGATACAGATGCTTTCATAATAACTAGGGTCTCTTTTTTGCACTTTGGCCAAATCACGCTCTAGCTATTTTTTATAAATCCGTGAAAAAGCTGTCTAATTAAAGGGCGGGCGCTGAAAGGGCCGTTCGGGCAAAAAAAAAGCAAACGGCTCCGGAATGGCGCGAAATCCTGGGGAATGGAACTTCCCAGCATCCTAGGGTGCTCGTAAAAGTTTCGCGCGAAATCGCGCTAGCTTGGTATTTTAAATTAGACTGCGAAGGTACACGGTTCCCCGTATCAGTTAGCCCCTCTACAGCGCTTGGAAAAATCTGAAATTTTTACCTGATACAGATGCTTTCATAATAACTAGGGTCTCTTTTTTGCACTTTGGCAAAATCTCGCTCTAGCTATTTTTTATAAATCCGTGAAAAAGCTGTCTAATTAAAGGGCGGGCGCTGAAAGGGCCGTTCGGGCAAAAAAAAGCAAACGGCTCCGGAATGGCGCGAAATCCTGGGGAATGGAACTTCCCAACATCCTAGGGTGCTCGTAAAAGTTTCGCGCGAAATCGCGCTAGCTTGGTATTTTAAATTAGACTGCGAAGGTACACGGTTCCCCGTATCAGTTAGCCCCTCTACAGCGCTTGGAAAAATCTGAAATTTTTACCTGATACAGATGCTTTCATAATAACTAGGGTCTCTTTTTTGTACTTTGGCCAAATCACGCTCTAGCTATTTTTTATAAATCCGTGAAAAAGCTGTCTAATTAAAGGGCGGGCGCTGAAAGGGCCGTTCGGGCAAAAAAAAAGCAAACGGCTCCGGAATGGCGCGAAATCCTGGGGAATGGAACTTCCCAACATCCTAGGGTGCTCGTAAAAGTTTCGCGCGAAATCGCGCTAGCTTGGTATTTTAAATTAGACTGCGAAGGTACACGGTTCCCCGTATCAGTTAGCCCCTCTACAGCGCTTGGAAAAATCTGAAATTTTTACCTGATACAGATGCTTTCATAATAACTAGGGTCTCTTTTTTGCACTTTGGCAAAATCTCGCTCTAGCTATTTTTTATAAATCCGTGAAAAAGCTGTCTATAAATGTAATGTAATACGCTATTTTGAATCGCTATAAATGTAATACGCTAAGTGTAATACGCTGACTTGATGTATAAAGAAATTCAAAATACTTACTTGTTGTGACTTGATGTATTTGAAGAAAAATCTACCGATCTTCTAGCGATTATTCACCGATCTTCTTCTAGCGCTAAAATTTTTTGGTTTGTGGAGAAAAAATTCGGAGCAGAGCATAAATGTGGAGAAGAATGGTTGGGGGGAGGGGATTATAAATAGAGAAGAAAAAGGAAGAGAGAAGAAAAAAAGAGGGTTCGTGTCTGCAGAACACCCGTGAGTGGTGGCAGAAAAAAAACGTGTCTCTGCAAAAAAGGACGGTCACGGGGAGCAAGGACAGACTCACGGGGAGCCAACAGGCGCGTGGGGGGAGGGGCGCCACGTGGCAGAAGGAGAGGGCTTCACGCGGGGACCCTTCACGCCGTTGGGCCACGTGGCAGGAGCGGGGGAGGCCACGTGGCACCGCCACCGTAGCAACAGGCACAATTTCCCGCGTTTGGCCACGTGGCAGGCGCGTGGTGGCCACGTGGCAGGCGCGTGGAGACCACGCGGCAACAACCGGCCTCCTTTCACGCGGTTGGGCCACGTGGCAGACGCTGAAGAGGCCACGTGGCAACAACCGGCGTCCTTTCACGCGGTTGGGCCACGTGGCAGGCGCGGATGAGGCCACGTGGCACCGCCCAGGCGCACCTTCCCGCGTTTGGCCACGTGGCAGGCGCGTGGTGGCCACGTGGCAGGCGCGTGTAGGCCACGCGGCAACAACCGGCGTCCTTTCACGCGGTTGGGCCACGTGGCAGGCGCGGATGATGCCACGTGGCAGCCTTGGCTCGAATTTTTTTTGTTTTGTTCAGCCAATCAAAAAATTTGAAAAGTTTTGTGTGGGAGCCACCCAAAATTAAAGCCACCAACCGCTTGTTTTAGATGCGGTTGGTTGTTTAAAAAATTATTAAAAAAAAAAGGGGTTACCAACCGCTTCTAAGAGAAGCGGTTGGGCAAAATTTTTTTTTTCCCAACCGCGTATAAGAGAAGCGGTTGGGTGGAGTGGTTTTTTATGGTGGGGCCATGTCAAAAAAATAATCATACCCAACCGCTGCTCTTACATGCGGTTGGGCTTTTTGTGGTGGTAGCCAACCGCTTGTCTTACAAGCGGTTGGGTGGAGAAAATTTTTTTCTCCACCGGTGGGTGTGGATCGGGCCCCATTAATTAATTGTCCATCTACTTGCTTCTGATTACCTTTTGTTTTATTGTCCATCTTCTTGCTTCAACCTTTTGTTGCGGGTCTGCTGAGGGGAGTAAATTCTTATACCATACAAAAAACGTGGTTGTCAGTGTTATGAATATTGGAGCTAGCTTTGTTATAAGAGTAAGTTAATCATAAACGGAGCTTTATTCACTTGAGCTTCTAGATGGAGCTTTATTACGGTGTATAAGAGTAAGCTAAACTACATGTTTGCGCTCTTTTTATTTTATTTTATTTTATCTGGGTGCCTCCGTTCGAGTGCTTGAATATTTGACGTTTCCATTTTGATTTATTTGTTTAGATTTTGTGATAAAAACAAAAAAAGGGGGTAATATTGTCATTCAAAGGACAAAACGATATCACTATACCAAATTAATTTCTTAACTCGAAAACTAATAGAATGACCAAATTAGGAATGTCGAATGTTCAAGAGCTCATACACATTAATACTAGAAGTTTAAAGATTAAATGAGAAAGCATGAATAGTTTAAGGGATAGTATAGAATTAACTCTAATTTAGCCAAAGGAAAAGTACCACGAAAAATTGTCCTATTATTATAAAACTAAGGTGCAAAAAGCCAAAAAAAATCATATATGAGGTGAGAGATCACAATTGTGAGAAAGAAAAAAAGGGAGAAAAAAACTAGACTAAGGTGAACATGTTTGGACAACCAATTACAATTCTGAAATAAAGATGAAATCAAACTTAATATCAGAATGTACGTTGTTCAAATGACACAAGATCAATTTTAAATAAGAATGTACATCGTTCAAATTAGACGAACCGAAATCAATTCTAAAAAAGCATGAAACATCAGCCTTCTGCGGCTCCCACTTTGACCTTGAATTATATACATGCTTGGCCCTTACACTACAACTCGAATCCTCTTAAGGCCCCTTAAACCATTAATTTGACTAAGTGAGCCCTTTCGCTGCTTAATTTGGCTTGGTGTAGGAAATCGGTCATACTCCATAGACGTGGCCATGCAGGTGCATGACCATGTTAGTTCTCATTGTCTTGTGATTGTTCTCACTTCTCTGTTTATTTATTTACTTCTGTGATTGCTCTTGTTGCTGCATTTTTATGCAACAATAAAGTGTTTAGAATTGAAATTACTAAAGTAGCACTGCTGGCAAGATTCACCCAGTTAAAATGTACCTCATGCGTGAGATATAGCACTGCATGTGTTGATACACATAAAGCCCGTTAGGTAGATGCTTAACATTTATAGCGACCCGGTAGCTACCATTTTAAGATATTGAAAGTCAATGTGGGGTAAAAAGAATAAATATTGCTTGTTAGATGGGGAAGCCTACATAGTAGTTCCAATGCTACGCCTTCAACCACTTGGCGGAAAAGCATTAAAAGAGGCAAAAGATTATTCGATAATATACTCAACGGTCACGACCATACAATATTTCCTAAGGATGCAACATTATTTAGAAACAACCGAATCAGGGTTGTAGCTTTAAGTATTATAGATGGTCTATCCAAGGATGGTAGTGATCAGCAACACATGTCAAAAATAGACCGGAAGTTTGAAGGAACGATTGGATAAAGCGTTAAATTGCTAATGAATCTTGAGAGCTATTCGTCGTTTGTATTGTCCTCTTCCTGTTTTTGCTATGAACTGCTATTCGGTGTACGTCTTTTTTTTTTTAACTTATGGCTCTGGCTCTGCCCTAAGCACGCCAATTTAATCAATGATCCATATGAATGATCTTGTCTTCCTGTTCGACTAAGCAAGAGCCCCTGAATCTAGAGCCGCCCAACATTCTAACCCGGTTCCAACAATGCACTTCTTGGATGGAGAAAGAGACTTATTTGACTTCACCAAGTTTTTGCAATTGAAGGATAATGTGCTAACTCTATTTTGGTTCTTAATTTAGGCAATGGCATAGCGTCGATGGTTGTTATGTAGCAATGGTGAGATGGTAGACCAGTGGTTAACTATGTGGAAGTGACGTCGACCTCCGACAGTTCAATGAAAGTTTTTAGCTTATCCCCAGCTTTTTACCTCAAATTTGAGGTTATATCCTCGCAATTGTATAGCTTAAGAGATTAAGCTAGCTTTATACCCTACGATTACCTATTCTCGGAGAGGTCTTCCATATTGCGCCTAAATTATTTTTTCTCGCTTGCTCATCAAAGTCAAATCTTTCGCCAAGGAAGTAGGAACACTAGAACTTTAATTTGGACTGCTGTGGATCGGACTAGAACATACTAGATTTTGAATCCGAACTGGGGCCAATATGGTTGTGGTCTCAGAAGTCGTCCAATATAGGAGTATAAATATTTTTCAACAATCAAGTAACCTCAAGTGTATCCTCTGGGTTAAAATTGTTTTGCTCATACTTCCGTTAGTGACGAATGCTTGTTTGATTTTTTCAATGACTTTTTTTAATAAAAGCACCATATCGAGAGTACGTCGTGCCACGATTGTCACCATGTGGGGTGAATATTTTACATTCTTTTTTCTCTTTGATAATGAAAACGATTGCATTACTTAGTAAATAAAGTTTACATCTTTTAAAATGGAAAGGAAGCAAAATTTGGCCATGTCTTCCCCCCTTACTGAATAGCAATGACCTCCGAAACTTCAACCTCATTTGTTTACTCTATCTTGTAGTAGTTGGATGGGTGGTGTCATCTTTGTCTGTCAAACCGAGATGTGAACTTTGAGTAGCTTAGTATGAAGTCACAAACGAATTTTAACTTTTCCTCCTTATAATTTGTCGATCTTATCCTTTATAAGAGTTGAGGGACGTCTTTGCACTTGCATTGGTTTGAATAACACATAAAACCTAGACCATGAGCTCATCTGGCAACGAAGGAGAGAACAGATCAACAAAATTAATTAATGACAATACTTTTGGCATTGATAACAATGATAAGTGTGAGTGTTGTTCTTGTTTGAGTCGCCACTTTCCATTGCTTGGCAAGATCAATAAAGTTTAATTTGGACTCTTTAAGTCGTGACTTTCCATTGCTTCGCTAAAATATATATCCTCTCTGGTGTGAGGTTGCATTTGAATTTATTGATTTGAAATGAATAAATTTGGAGGTGTTGAGGGTGAAATTTGATTTTAGTTCGCCAGCAGGAATGTCACTTGGTATACATGCAAGAACTTTTGGATCACGAATTAATGGATAGAATTAAGAACCTCTTAATGTGTATTTTCAACATAACGTCGGAAACAATGTTATTAATACCTTTAGAGGTTTATTCGAGCAAAATGTCAAACTTAATTTCTTTCGTAAGTAAAACATGAAATTTCTTTGTATGGAGTAAACAGTGCATGGTTGAAGACTATATAGACTCGTTAAATCCTGAAGGCTGATGTGATCAAACGAACAGTTAAGATAGATAAAATGATACTATACAGTGTAATCCAACGACATTAGATAATCGAAACTATTAATTCCAGGCTTTTGTGTGACGAGAACGATAGACACAGTTTTATTGAAAATTTGGAAAGATGATGTATCATTGAGTTACCCGAGTCATTGTTGAAGTAGGTGGTGGTGTTTGGTGTATTTTGGAACTTTGTGTACAAAGTCTTATCGGTTGAGGCTAATATTTCGCCAACGTTTGAGAGAAGAGATCAAGCAGCAGTCAGACGAAGGAAATGCTCCATTTAATAATGTTGACCCAGATGGATGGCCCGGCCACCACATATACACTCGATTCTACGTATTTCTATTCTGTTAAAATATCTTTCTTCCTTTGGCACCATTCTTCTGCATTGCCTTTTGACTAAATCCTAAGACATCCATCTACAAAGTCCTTGTCCTTTCGAAATATTTGTCGCTACACATATCTTTAGCAGCAAATATACTTAAAAGGGTAGGTAAACAATAAAAAAGAGTCTGTAAGTAGCCTCACCCTTAATGTATAAATAACTGCAGACAATGTTAGCTTGTATTGCAAGTATCTTAGCATGTAAAGCCTCCGTGTACCTTTGATTATTTATTCATTACACGGAGTTTTCTCTCTCTCGACCATCGATATGTAATTTGCACGGTACTAATCGGACCTCTCGGTGCCTGAAGTTATGTTTTTCGATTCTTCCTGCTTGTAAATGAGATACCCTAATTATATTGGTGCAATTTAGATTCAATTTATATGTGCACTTGATAGTACGTGGTGCATCTTAGCTCACTTGTTGTTGAATTGTCTCACCACACGTAGCCAGGACCTTGCACTTGGGAGAGAGTTTTAAGCATGATAACATTGTTTACTCATTATCTAATATATTAAGTTTTGAAAACAAGTGATAACTTAACGCAAAGCGTGTGAAGGATGAGCATAACAAGCAAATATTCTTTATGAGATAATATTCATTGCAAAAGCTACGACTTGACTTGTTATTTTATTTGAAAACACAGTGCTGGTGAAGACAAATATCAACCCTACGAAGAGCTTCACAGTGTTGGATGGCATGAGGGGCTGAACTACAAAATGTTGGGTATTTCTCCCATAGTGTAGTTTTACACTCATTTTTCAACGGGAGTTTGGCAACGTCAATGCATCTCTTCTTTATTACATCTTCGACGACTAGGTCCTTCGAGAACCAAGTCACGTTTCCGTAACCAAAGTAATTATTTCTTTTTGGCTTAAAATATGATTTCCAGCTTTGGCAAGTCTAGATTAGACAAAATCGTAATCTAGAAGACAAGAACCAAATTCTTACATTTCTTGCTAATTGACTTGAATGGTTGAGTCACGTGCTGGCCGGACTTCTCGAGTCCCGACTTCAAGGACGTGCCCACGTTACGATATTCGGCTTCATCGGAAGCCCTTTTACTCTCTGGTCTATCGGAGGTCACCGTGGCTTGCCTACAAAGGGATGGCCGTCTCCCTTCTTTGATCTCGGTTCGTCTTAATTTAATTAGACGCAAATCAATCTCATGTCTCTTGTTACGTCAATTAATTAAATTAGCTGTTAACCCCACTTGCATTTAAGGGCTGACCAAAACACTCAAAAGACCGCAAGGCAAAAAACATCTCCACCGTTTCTGTACTACAAAGAAGGGAAAAAAGAGAGAGGATGAAATGGTGAAATGTTAACGCCATACGGGTCTTAATCAACGCCGTAATTAGTATAATAATCTGATGGCAACACTTTGTGATTTATCTAATCTGTATCTGATGAAAATGATATCCTCCAATCAGATCGTATATATCCAGCCGACATTAACTGACTAAATCAATCTATGATCAAGGTAATAAGAAATTATATACACGTAGGACGAATTAGTCGCAGAGTCACCAACTCGGGAAAGCATGCATGAAGCACGAGCTTTGCTCTGCCGAGAGTGGATTCTTACTTAAACTTATCATCACTCTGACCTCACCATGATACATATCACCTACTTAAATAATGTCGGGCGATCCCTTTTGGTTCTCCATGGTGATCCTGTTATGATTGACAAATCAATTTTTTGTGATGGTGGTGTGGGCAAGAAGCCATAATGCTCTGATGGTGCTGTGGGAAATGCCACATAATATTTCTTGATGGCATTAGCCCCCCCATGTAGTAGGTGGATGGCAAGTCCCTTTTCATACTTGTTAATTATTACTCTTTTACTAACGGAGACAAGAGTTAATATGTTGAGGTGCACGTTTCTAACGTATCGAGTAAGAGCCAATTATAAGCTTGGTATATCCATGAAATTGATGGAAAAGTTCTACTAACTTAAACTTTTTAACTCAAGCTCGGATCGGTACATGTGAACCTTCATAGTTATCGTCACTTTGACTCGCAATTATCTCCGTAATACAAAAATCTACTTTTGAGCTAATTTAGTTCCCTTGTTTTTATTAAGCTATATATGGAAGTGGTTTGATTTTTCGCATTCTTGGGTCGAAACTAAAAATGAAAATAGGAGATGAAAACTTGAAAAACTCATAATCTTAACAAGATCGGAATTAGATATGTCAAATAGTTATATTCTTAGCCCGTCTAGCAAAGAACGGGGGTTACACCTCTTATAGTGAAAAGGTTTCTGGTTATCACCAGCGTGAAGAAACACTACAAGAAAAAGTTCATCGCTAAAAGTCCAATTATCGTCGGTAAAGACTTTTATCAATGGACTGTTCGCTAAAAGTCTGTTAGGAAAAATGGCGTCGGCAAAAGATTAGCGACGGTAATTGGTTGTCTGTCGGTAAAAATTCTATTTTTATTGACGAAAATAAACACTTTTATAGACATAATAATTTATATTTTTTTTTTGTAATTTCTGCAAAAAAAATGTAAAAAAGACTTTTAGCGATGGAATTAGTTCGTTGCTAAAAGTTCTTAGGCGTGGAAATCCGTTGCTATATGTCCATGGCTTAAAGGAGGAGACCTTTTAGCGACGGTCGCTAAAAGTCCGTGACTATAATTTAAAACCTTTGGTGACATATTTTAGTCACTAAAAATCATCTATGATTTGTTTAAAATACTTGTGTCATCGCTAAAAGTCCATCTGCCAAAAAAAAAAAGCCGTTTTTTTTTTTATGTTTAAAAAAATCAAACTTGTTTCCGGTAATTGAATTCACACGAACAATTAAATCAACTAATTCATCACCAATTAACCATAATTAATCAATCCGTTGATAATTTCAGTATTTAAACTAACATTCATTCTTTACCAAGTTTTAAGTTATACAAATAAGATTTAAGTCGTACACCATCACTTAACACTCAATACTAACTTCTACTAAATATAATAGATCACATCGTAGATCGATAATTTCACTCTTTAAACTAACATTCATTCTTTACCAAATTTCAAGTTATACAAATAAGATTTAAGTTGTACATGTACACCATCACTTAACACTCAATATTAACTTTTACTAAATATAATAGATCACATTGTAGATATTTCAAAATAACACTACAAGTTTCATCGAAAGGAAAATTGCCACAATGAAACACGGTGGCTAGAGTTTCAATGAAAATTGCTACCAAGATTACTTCACATATATAAATGTTAAACTCTCTCTCTCTCTCTCTCTCTCTCTCTCTACTCTTCGTAATAGCACCAATGAGACCACACAACACAGAGCTCTTTGAACTGCTACAAACCCCACCACCGGCTCATCCCCCCAAAATTTGAATCCAATAAAAAAACCATCATCATTAACCTAATTGGAATTACCCAACGCCAAATTTCTAATCTGAGATGAAAACCCATAATGCCAATAACCAAACAAGCTCAATAACAATAAGCTCCCAAGAATTGGAACCCAATAGTACATTTAAACCTCTCAAACTAGCTAAATAACCAAACAAGCTCAAGACCTATGTATCTTTTAGGTCAAGCATGAATATCCTAAAAAAAAAAAAAAAAAAAACATAGATTTATGTAGGGTAAACAATCATAGATTACTAATTGTTAGACAAGAAAACCGTGATAACATGAGGTTAAGTAAATCATGGTCGACCTAAAGAATGCCACAATGGGGATTGTGTGGGAAACCTTGTCAAGAAATACACTGGAGGGCTGGTTATGTTAAGACAATGGAACAATAGAAAATAAACCGTGTTGTTATAACATGCAATATTTGCTAATCACGTGTGCACCGCATCGAGTAAACTGACATTCCCGCGCCAAGCTGATTTTTCATCTTAATTTAGAATTCAAATGTAACATTCTAGGCCTCCATAAGGTGAGGAGTGAATTGCATTGATTATCAGGAGAGTGAATGGATATTTGTTTCTATCCCTCTAACCTCTCTCTTACTCTTAACTTGCTTTCTCATCTAACATGTATTCCTTACACTCTTTATATCTTCTCTGTCTAAATTCTTTTTTATTTTATTTTTTATGCTCTTCTTCTTCTATTCTTCCATCTCTTCTCTATCTAAATCATTATTTTGTTGACTATTTGCACAATTGAGTCACTAGATAGGCACCAAGCAAAATGCTTGCATCAACCTGTACAAGCCCACTCCCCCTTTTCTAATATGGTTTAGTTTGTTTCGCACACTAAGTTCCTGGTACCCACGATAATCTCTTACTCCAATAGCAACACACAAAAACAAGCTTTAACTACCTGTTATTTTGAGGAATATCAGCCCTAGTAAAATAGGTACGAGGCTCAACTGCAACACTAGCCGCAGCGTGCATCTAGCACAAGCTATCGGGTTTCATTCTTGAAGGCAATATATCAGCTGAGAGGCCAAGCGTGCTACGTCCAAGAGGGTACAATTATGAGGGCATATATATGCATACTAAAAACCCTAGATACACCAAGGTGCAGGGATACTTGTGCATAACCAAAATGTATCTGTTTACTAGTGCATCCAACTCAAGATGTCAGTTCCGTTTTGGGTAGGAACCAATATACTTGGAGCTAGTCGCAAGATGATAGAATCGTTTTTGGCAGTAGTTATTGTAAGTAGTGGCGGAGCCAGGAATTCATCTCAGGGGAGGCTAAAAATATATTAAAATCAGTAAATTTTTTATTAGTAAAATAACACACAAAAACAAAGTGTATTTTTTTAACTTCTTAGTACCTTCTAAATTATTTAATAATGTATCGTATACTTTAAATCAAGAAAAATATCACGCGAACTTTCCCCACAAGTGACAGATGAAGCAGTGGATGTTACTCGGTACGGCAGCAATAATAAGCTGGTAATTTACAAGGAGCAAAAGAAAAGAGAGGGAGAATTATAACCGATTTAAAGAACCTTGTCGCCTAGCGTCAATGGTGGAGCACCGGTGTGTAAATTCACCGGAAATCAGGGGGCCAAAAGGACATTTGCTTCCCCACGCCCCCCTTTTCAACACCCCCACCCACCCAGGCTCCCTAAGATTTTTTTTTTCTGTGGCTTCTTCTCTCTGTCTCTAAGAATGTTTTTTCTGTGGCTCCTGTGGCTTCTTCTCTCTTCTCCCCAAGATCAGGCCCTCTCTATTTGATGTGTGAGTTGGTGGTGCTCTTTCCTCAACTCTTAGATCTCTGTCTTCTCTCCTTGTTTCTCTAGTTTTCCTTCTCTTTTCCAATCTTTCTCCCATTTTCTCTCTGTCCAAAGCCATCATCCTCATTGAAAGTAGAGTTTCATCAAAACAAGGTTTGTGTGATTGCGAGTGAAAAAAAAACTATATATATATATATATATATATATATTTTTCCCTCAAAATCTGAGGGGGTACATTAGCCCCCCCTCGTACAAGCGTGGCTCCACCCCTGATTGTAAGCTGAACTGCCTTTGTCATGACACATGTATGGATATATATTTAGAACACTCTTTCTTAGCGTAATATCACTTTCAGTGTTAATTGAAATTCATTCACGTAAAACTTGACAATAATAAATTAAAATATAAAAATATTTGTCAAAAAGAAAAAAAAATAATGAGGATCTAAAAATGTAACTTTCTCTTTATAATAACTTCATATATATTATACCCTAAAGATCATGCATAATATTACAAAAATATCATTACGTTAATTTTCTTATTGCGCACATGTCATGTGTGCCTCAATAACAAGGAAAAATTCTTTCTTGGAGTAAGACCACTTTTACTGTTGTATGTCTTCTTCTTGAGTGACAAGGTGCCACACTATATGCATCACCCTTCACACACACCCTCCCATATTGTGTGCGCCTTATATAAGGCCAACACCACCTGATAATTCGTGTAATACCATTTAACCACATGATCAACACTTCACACATAAATTTCCGTGCTATTTATTAACGCGAAACTCGCGTCACTAAATCTTGTCGTATATATGGCGTCACTTTTTTTTTTTTTGGTGAAGCAGATTCAAAACTTTCAAGTGGCTAAATACATCATGAAATATAAAATTAAGATTGATACGAGATAATAAGAGAAAGAAAACAAAAGTAGTCAAATTGACCTTGATCCCAGTTCCTTTCGATGTTTCCTCTTTTTTTCTCTTATGGACTTGTCTTCTTCAAGAAAAACAAGATTCTTTCTCCTCCTTTCTTCATCCTTCTTCTTTTCCGTCTCTCTCTCTCTCTCTCTCTCTCTTTCTTTTTGTGACCGAAACCGTCATTTTACTCAAAGAAGATTGCAACTTGACCCTTAGTATATAAAGATATCTTGTCCCACATTGGTTATCAAGAGAAGATCACTGCTTATCTCTAAGTATAAGTAAGGTGTCTTGTATTGTGTTTAAGGTCAAGACAGAAGAGTCATTCTTTGAGTATGAAAATAATTGAGAGATACACGTGAGGGAGCGTTGTAAATCTGACTTGTGTAAAGTGGATTTGAATTCTCTCATATCTCGTGTTCTCTTGTTTGATTATCGTGTTCTATACATACTTATTTAGAGCGATTTCGTAACAAGTGGTATCAAGAGCATTCCAGGTTTTATTTTTGGGCAAAATTGAAATCGATTTCAGAGGATAAATATGTAGACAATACGACAATGAAGTATGCCTGTGAAAATTCGATGGGAAGACGAATTTTGACATATGACAGAGCACGGTGAAGGATTAGAGTGGCGTGATAGGGGATGCCGAAGCACGCATGAGGAGCGAGCTCGAGGTATTTGGAGAGCGCTTGCAGCGGACTGTCGTAAGTCAGGTGGAGCTAATCTTTAATAGATTAGATGACTTGGAGGTAGACAGTCGATTAACAGTGCTGGAGCGGAAAGTCAATGTGTTCGCGGAAGAGCTGAATGACTTGATCGAGGAGAGGGTCGCCCATTTTACCAAGTGGGAGGTGCAACGGCGCAAGGACCTCAAGGGACAAGTCACGGAGCTCCAAGAAGAACTAGTTGCTTGTAAGAAGGAGCTTACAAGAGCTACGAGGCAGGGGTGTATCGCGGTGCAGCCAAGGCAAAAGAAAATGCCGGAGCCGAGATCGTACGATGGAACGAGAGAGGCGAGGCAGGTGGATAACTTCTTTTGGCACTTGGAGCGGTACTTTGAAGCCCTCGACATCGACGAGGAGGAGAAGGTGCATCGGACTGTCGCAAGTCAGGTGGAACTAATCTTCAATAGATTAGATGACTTGGAGGTAGACAGTCGATTAACTGTGCTGGAACAGAAAATCAATGTGTTCGCAGAGGAGCTAAATGACTTGATCGAGGAGAGGGTCGCCCATTTTCACCAAGTGGGAGGTGCAACGGCACAAGGATCTCAAGGGACAAGTCACGGAGCTCCAAGAAGAATTAGCTTTGTAAGAAGGAGCTTACAAGATATACGAGGCATGGGTGTATCGCGGTGCAACCAGTGAAAGAAAATGCCAGAACCGAGATTACAAGATGGAGCGAGAGAGGCGAGACATGTGGATAATTTCTTTTGGCACTTGGAGCGGTACTTTGAAGCCCTTGACATCGACGACGACGAGGAGAAGGTGCATACGGCGGTCATGTACCTTATGGATAGACCTGGCAAAAAATGATCCGGACCCGCGGGTTGATCCGTACTCGGTCAAAAAACTCAGGTACGGGTACATACTTTGAAGACCTGTTGAAATCAGACCCGTACCCGAACCAACCCGTAATTTTCGGGTAAATCCGGGTCGGGTACTGTTTACCCCGGGCTACCCGATTTTGTTTACTATATAACCCTTAGGGTTTTCATGTTTCTCATTCTTTTCTCTTCCCATCAGTGCGCCGCTCCTTCCTTTCTCTTCCATGTGCGCCTCTCTCACTCTCACGACATCACTCCATCGCACGACGTCGCTCTCTCTAGCTCACCAGTCGCATCCATCGACGGCCACATCATCTCACGGCATCCATCGACGGCCACATCAACTCATGGCGTCCATCGTCGTTTTTAAGTCCGCCGCCAAATGTTCCTCCAGTCTCCAGTCAGATCCGCCATGGATCAAGCATATCTTCGCCGCGACAGCTCTGTCGAGAGAGCTCGCCACCGATCTGGAAAGAAAAATACTATTAATTATTCTCAGATCTGGTTCTAATATGTTTTCAGATTTGCTTGTGTTGTTTCTGTTAATTTTTTTTGTATTTATTTAAGTATTTAATGCTTCAGATCAGACTTAGGAATTATATTTGTAGGTGATTTTGCTTGTGTTAAGATGTTATGGTTACTGTGTTTGAAGACTAGGAGTTGAGATGATTGGGTTGGATCGGATGTGAAAATTGAGATGGATATGTGCTGATAAAAAATAATTAGGATGAAAAAATAGTCCAGTGAATGTAGTATGAAAAAAAACTAGTATATGATAATAAAAAAATTAAAATTAATTAATTTACCCTCGGGTAATACCCTACCCTTGCGGGTAGGGTACGGGTTCTCAGAATTTTTACCAGAGAAAAATCGGGTAAAATATACCTGACCCGTTAATATCCGTACCCGATCGGATTTTACCCGTATTCGACGGGTATACCCGTTTGCCAGGTCTACTTATGGATATAGCTACCTCATGGTGGAGGCGTCGCTATACGGATGGGAGCGACGTCAAAACGTGGGAGAAGTTCAAGCATGAACTACAAATGTAGTTCTATCCGAATAGCGTCGATGATAAACCTTCGACGGCTGAGGCAGAAAGGAGCATCCGCGAGTACGTGAAGAAGTACTCAGCTTTAATGCTTGAAATACCGGAGATGTCCGAAAGACAGCGACTATGCTTCTTCGTTGATGGGTTGCAGCAGTGGGTTGCCACAGAATTGCGGTGAAGGGAACCTCACGACTTGGCTTCCGCCATGGCGATTGTCGAGAGGTTGGAAGATTTCAAGCAAAGTGAGAGGCCGAGATCTTCAAGGCACAAGCGTGCCAAAGATGGGGGAGATGGTAGGTCGAAGAGTGGCTTACCCAATGCAACCGATGATGAGTGGAGCAGGGACAAGGGACATTGCCACCATCACAAAGAGGAGAAGAAGCACAAGGGAAGTCGCAAGCGGGATGACTCTTGTGACCATAAGGCTCATGTGGGGCCTAGAGGAGGATGCTTCTATTGTGCAGGTCCGCATTACAAAATGGATTGCCCACACAAGGGCAAGATGATTGCGTTCCTCGAGAAGCACAAATGCAGTAAGGGGAATTCTTCCAACAGCAACGGGGAGACACGCATGGGGGCATTGTTGATGGTTAATGCGTTCGTGCAAAAGTCGAAGGAAGAAACTGCCAAGAAGAAGAAGAACAAGAAAAAACGAGGCTTGCTCTACGCAACGGTGGATGTTGCCGGGAAGACTCAAGAAGCGCTTGTGGATACCGAGGCCACCCATAGCTTCATGAGTTCGAGGGTTGCCGAGTGGCTTGGGCTAAAATCAACTAAGGATGAGAGTTGGTTCACGGTCGTGAATGCCGAGGAGCGATCGACGAAGGGAGTCGTCAAGAATGTCGATTTGAGGATCGACGGATGGACATGGAAGGCCGACTTCAACATCATCGACATGGATGAGCTTGGGGTGGTATTTGTGATGGACTTCATGGAGAATTTGAGCACTACGCTCAATCCATATTGCGGGGTGATGATGATGGCAGGTAAAGAAGGCCAACCGGAATGGATGGTCTCGTTGGTGTCCAAGGATGGGGGTGATGCACGTAAGGGGATTATTGTGTTACAGCTGGACAAGGGATTGACGATATGCTACGGTGAGTGAAAGACGAGGTCGATGACAGCGCAACTGATATGCTCATGAAGACAGTCACGACAATTAAGTTCAAGCATCGCTTGAGCTTGATTCATCTTCTTTCTTACTGAGTTCAAGGTCGAGTGCATCATTACCTTTAAAGGGGATGCAAGGTGGAGTACATGAAGAAGGTACTGAAGGCATATTACAGTTTCCTTGTGGAGTGGTTTGTTAATACAAGCCAAGGTGGAGATTGTTGATATATGTCTCGTATTTATGTCCCACATTGGTTACTCAAAGAAGGTTGTAACTTGGCCCTTAGTATATAAAGACATATTGTCCCACATTGGTTATCAAGAGAAGATCACTGCTTATCTCTAAGTATAAGTAAGGTGTCTTGTATTGTGTTTAAGGTCAAGACAGAAGAGTCCTTCTTTGAGTAGGAAAACAATTGAGAGATACACGTGAGGGAGCATTGTAAATCTGACTTGTGCAAAGTGGATTTGAGTTCTCTCATATCTCTTATGTTCTCTTGTTTGGTTATCATGTTCTATACATACTTATCTAGAGCGATTTCGTAACAAGCTTTAATCCCAAATTGGACCACATCTTGATAAAAGAGTGCCCGCCCCAATGCATTATTAGTAGAATTCTAAAACGCATAATCTACTTGAAAAGTGAAAATTAGGGCTACGTTTTAGTAGAAGCTCCTAACAAAAATATCGAGCTTGCTTGTCAACCTAATATACTTCAATGTCGGATATTATCATTTTTTTTTAAAAAAAATTCTTGTGCTACCCATAAGACATGCTTGGTTTCTAAATTTTGAAATTTATTCTGAAAAAATGTAGTTAAAATACATCGTAAAGACCTTGATTGATATTAGACCTGGCAAACGGGTAGACCCGCCGGGTACGGGTAAAACCCAATCGGGTCCGGATAAAAATGGATCGGGTATATTTCACCAGTTTTTTCCCGGGTAGACTTTTCTTGGATCCGTACTCTATCCATGCGGGTAGGGTATTACCCGCGGGTAAAAAATTAATTTTTAATTTTTTTTTAATAAATATTCCTTAATTTTTCTTCTCCTTTATACTTTCTTTTATTACACAAACACAACTTCAATATTCTCCATTACACAACAATCGCACAAGATCTACACAACAAGACTGAAAATCAAGACTAATCTTTTTTACTAAAGAAAATAAAACAAAAAAAAATTCAAGATCATCAGATATGCGTTCAACAGTAAGAGATCCATTACACGAGAATCAAGTCCACAACACAATTGAAAATCAAGATTAGGCATCTAGAATAAACAAAATAAAACAAAAAGAAAAGTTCAAGATTGGTCAGCGACAATCAACGGTAGATCTTGTCGACGACGGTAAATGATAGATCTGATCGAACACAGCGACGACGGAGTGGCAAACCACGACGGAGGACGGAGCGACGATCTGGAGGCTCTGCGATCGCTCACATACTCGAACGACATTGGCTGCGGTGACGGATGACGACGGTGGCAGCTGTGAAGGATCGACGATGGTGGAGTTGCTGTAGATCTGTGACGTGGGAGTGTGGGGGAAGATGAGTGAAGGGTGGCGTAGATCTAGAGTGAGAGGGGCGGCGGCAGAGAAGTGAGAAGAGAGAAGTTAGGAGAAAAAATGAAAATGAAGGTTAGGGCACCAATGGTCCTTTATATATAGTGGCGGAACCAGGAATTCATCTCAGGGGAGGCTAAAAAGATATTAAAATCAGTAAATTTTTTATTAGTAAAATAACACACAAAAACAAAGTGTATTTTTTTAACTTCTTAGTACCTTCTAAATTATTTAATAATGTATCGTATACTTTAAATCAAGAAAAATATCACGCGAACTTTCCCCACAAGTGACAGGTGAAGCAGTGGATGTTACTCGGTACGGCAGCAATAATAAGCTGGTAATTTACAAGGAGCAAAAGAAAAGAGAGGGAGAATTATAACCGATTTAAAGAACCTTGTCGCCTAGCGTCAATGGTGGAGCACCGGTGTGTAAATTCACCGGAAATCAGGGGGCCAAAAGGACATTTGCTTCCCCGCGCCCCCCTTTTCAACACCCCCCCCCACCCAGGCTCCCTAAGATTTTTTTTTCTGTGGCTTCTTCTCTCTGTCTCTAAGAATGTTTTTTCTGTGGCTCCTGTGGCTTCTTCTCTCTTCTCCCCAAGATCAGGCCCTCTCTATTTGATGTGTGAGTTGGTGGTGCTCTTTCCTCAACTCTTAGATCTCTGTCTTCTCTCCTTGTTTCTCTAGTATTCCTTCTCTTTTCCAATCTTTCTCCCATTTTCTCTCGGTCCAAAGCCATCATCCTCATTGAAAGTAGAGTTTCATCAAAACAAGGTTTGTGTGATTACAAGTGAAAAAAAACTCTCTCTCTCTCTCTCTCTCTCTCTCTATATATATATATATATATATATATATATATATATAGAGAGAGAGATTTTTTTTCCCTCAAAATCTGAGGGGGTACATTAGCCCCCCCTCGTACAAGCGTGGCTCCGCCCCTGTTTATATATACTTGGGAAAACGGGTAAATCGGGTAACTCGCCAACCGACCCGAAAAATACGGTTCGGTTCGGGTACGGGTCTATTTTCAACGGATAGTACATATATGTACCCGTACCCGGGGGTTTTTGACCGGGTACGAATATAAAATTGCTAGGTCTAATTGATATTACAAAACTATCATAGAGCTGACTTTTTTTTTTGCACGTGCGTTATGTTTGTCATGATAACTAGTGATATATTATGGCGAAGATAGTTATGAGCTTGAAAATGTTAGGAAAAGTGCAATTGTTGGAAAAGTGCAAGTGCAATTGCTGGAATAATAATTGGTTCTCTCTTATTGGTAATACAATGTTTTTACTATTTAAATCAAAAAAATTGCTGAAGTAATGACGATTTCGATGCCTTTACTGACACTTATTTCATCTGTTTCTGGTGAAAAGTGGGATATTGATATCAGTCTGCATTCATAATGGGAATTGCTAATACCAGAATAGAGGGACATATATTTGGCAAATTTGGCTGCCTTTACGTTTTGGATATAGCACTATAGAGAGTAATGCGCTGGTGGGCCTTCATCAGAATCTTGGTCCATCTTTACGAGTTGGAGGGCTAACCATTAATGATCTGGATCCTGTAAATTAGTTGCAGGAGCCCAATCCAATTACTAGACCTGAACGGACTTCTGTCCCGATCCGGAAGCTGGTAATAGTTGCCCATTGAACATCATCGAGCAATCAGTGATTGGGCTTTGCTTTGCCCAAGTGTCCCAAATTTGGCCCATTAGAAACAATTTGGTTGAAGGCCTCTACACTTTTCCAAGGCAAAAGATTACAGGGTAAGACCAAATTCACGATTTGTTTTTTTGGCAAAATTCACCCTCTTTTATTATTGGAGAGTTGAAAAGTGTCACTAATGCCTCTTTTGGTCATAAAATAGAGTGAAATAAGCATAAAGCGAGGAATTTGTACTCAGGGTTCCAACCCAGCAGTGAGTAACTATAAACGATTACGTGATCGAGGCTTTCCACTACAAACTCGTCAAGGTAAGGGTTTGAAATGGATGCGGTAAAGCAAGAACGTACTTTCTTTTTTACGATAATATATTCATGGGCCTTCGCCCCTTCAAACAAAACCAATATAGTCTTCATGTATTATTTGACTTCTTTAACTAACCACGCAAATTCTCTCGGAGAAAAAAATGCTAACTAGTGGAAGGGCAGTGAATCAATCCCCTCTCCACTCTTGGTCATTTTCTTTTTCTTAAGTTTAGCCGTTTACCTTACCCCAAATATTAATTACATTTCACAGTCGGCAATAAGTATGTGATCTAAACTCTGCTCTTTTTACTCTAAAGCACCTATATAAATTAGTTATTGTAAAAGAAGACGAAATAAATCATGATTAGCTCTATTATCAAATCAACTTTACCTTTTGACAAAATAATTGATATAACTCAAATATAAATTTTCAATAATTGGAGGACACCCGACAATCCCAATTAAATTAGGTCAATTTACGAGATTGATAATTATCTTAATAAGAATTAGGATTTTAAAAGAGTCCTCAAAGATCAGATCTAGTTCACGACCCAGTCCTACTAGGAATCTTCTACCTACAGCTATAAAAAAGGGATTATTCTCAGCCCCCAGGTATGCAGACAATTACAAACACATCATACAGTCTTTTCTTGTTTTTTCAGAGTCTCTATCTTGTAACTACCATCTGACTTAAGTTTTCCACCGGAAATCCTACCCGGCGGTCACTTGTTTTCTATCTTGCAAGTCTGGGCTCCGGAACATATTTTTAACAACAACAATAATAATCCCTCGTCCCAAAATATTTTGCTTGTATTTGACTTGCACGCTTATTTGTGACATGAGTCATATTTTATGAGTTTCTCATTATAACCCAAGAGAAAGAGGGGGGAGAAAAAAATGGGTCGGAGAGAGAAATGAGTTGATGGATGATTAAATGTGGAGAGAAAAAAATGGAACAAACTAGGTTTAAAAAGGTTAAAGATGAATATATATATATATATATATATATATATATATATATATATATATATAATCTTTCTTAATTTAAAAAATAATTAATTTTTTGGGACAGCGGTAAAAGAAAATATGATCATTTTTTTTGGGACAGAGGGAGCATTTGTTTTGAGGTGGTTTTACTCTCGGCTTTTGAAACCGTATCCTTCTTTGGCAAAAACCACATATGCTTTTGTATTAGAGCTAGCCCAAATCAATGAGAATTGAGTACTCTAAAATGGTAGACGTTAAATCCACACTCGAACCAACTAATATACAGTGGAAAAAAATTCAACGGTTTAGACGGTTATTTTACAACTATGTCAAACAATGGTAGATAATGCCAGACTGATCAATATTTTTCTCTTGAGTAAATATTGCATGGTGCCAACTATTGGTCTCCACCATCTAGGACCGTTGGATCATGGATGCTGATGGGATAGGAATAGGAATAGGGGTTAAGGGAGACTCAGAGGTACTTTTTATATATATCCAATGATCGTAATGGTCAGAACATGAGTCCAGGACCACTCAATTTTCTTTACTCTCATATACACCACCCATGTGATTATAATTTTTGATCCTCAAGTTTAAAATATTAGAACGTCTAACTCAAAATTAATTAACAATACGTGCATATGATTTGAAGTTCTTAGGAAAAGAATTCAAGACCTTCCACGCGGAACAAAGTCTCTTTTAGCACCCTTACACTATCGGGCACCCCATCACCTCTCGCGGGGTTTCTTTGTCAATATATGCATGAAGTCTAGAACCAGCAAGGCCGCATAGGGGTGTCTTGAACTTTTTCCCACTTAATAAGATAACCTACAAATTGAGTGTCTGTTTGAAATCATTTTCAGTTTCAGTTTTCTGTTTCCAAAAAACAAAAACTAAAGTATGTTTAGTTTTTATTTTATACAAAAAAACAAATGGATGTTTGATTACCCAATTTTTATTTTGAGTTTTTTCTTTAGTGGTGGTTGTGGTGGCGATGGTGGGGCATGGCGGCGGCCGGCCTCTGCCGGCGGTCTTAAAACAAAACTCAAAACTCCAAAATTAGAGTTTTTAAAAACAGTCCTGTTTTAAAATCTGATTTTCAAAACTGAAAAAAAAAAAAAAAACGAAAACTGCATGTCAAACGCGATTTTTTTTTTTCCAGTTTAAAAAATTGAAAACGGAATGATTTTCAAATAGGACCCAAATTATTGCCGAACGAAAAAAATAAAAAAACAGAAGAAAAAACTCGAAGTTACTTAAAAGGTGTAATACAGTCATAGCCGGTGGGACTAGGAAATTTGTAGTTGCTTGAAGAATTGGGAATTCCTCCTCACATGGAGAGATGATGAAATGAGTCCAATCATCATTGAGAATACACTTCAAAGCATCCGTAAAGATGAAAATGGCCTGATCTGGATTGCACTTTCACTGTAGGTACGACTTACGAGTACGAGAGATGCCAATCCCCCAAGCAAGCCAAGACATGCGGCAGAGGCCACCACCAAACCCTCTCTCAATTCCTTGAATAACATCTCCATCAAATCAAATGATCTCATTCGCCACAACCCAGAACGTGGTTGGCACTTGCACTGTTAGTCCCACCTCACTTCTCTTTTCCGTCAAGAAAAGGCCAAATCCAACGCACATGCATGCATGTAGGGGCTGGCTGGCTCAATCTTTAGGTGGACAAGACTGGTTTTCCAGTGCATATATACATAATAGAGTTACAGCAACCACCCACTCACTAAGCCACATCTTCAAATTAAAGATCCTCTCGTGAATTTGGATATTTGTTCACCAAGAGTTTCCTTTCGATTCACAAAGAATGGACAGTTTTCTCTATTTTTTTTTTTTTGGCCTATTTTTTCTGGTTCTATCGGAAGGTGAACCTAAATAACACGGGTAGTTTTGGCAAGAATTTGGAAAAATATTCACAAATTAGAACAAAAGCACAAAACTAGTTACGGTCCATCGAATTGAGACCAATGATAAGGATAAGAAAAAGAAGGAACAGTAGAAAAGATTGGTTAACCTTGCTCTGTTTGGTTAGCCTTTACCTCGTTCTTAGTTCTATGTCTTTGAAAAGATAAGATAGATTTAATTTTTAAGCAAATATGACAACATGTAGCATCTTGTTTGATAACATTTCTAAAAAGATGAAACTAATGCAATTAGATTGGCAAATTCTCAGAATATGAAAATGCCCGAATGCTGTTGGTACCGTTTTCCAATAATTTTCTTACGTCGATGCTGCATTATGTTATAAAAATGATAGACAAATTCGGTGACTTCCAAAGGGAATCTAAAAAGGTAAACAAACACAAAGTTTTTTAAACACTAAAATAAACTTAAAACAGTAAAAAAGCTTATCAAACACAGCAAGGAAAGAGGGTTACAGGGAAAAGAAATTTATGCTGTGCTTTTCAAAAAGTGTCATTTTTATATGGTTAAGGGCGCATGCTCCCTTTCAAGTAACCTACATGGTATTGTTACCGATATTATAACATAGATGCATTCCATAATCTTTTGCATACAGAGACAAAGATGCCAAACAATATTCACGGAAACCTCTTTCGGATACCATATGGATATAATATATTAGTACAGAGAAGAGCAATTAAGTATTCAGTAATGGGTGATATCAGGTCAAAAAGTTTAATTATCCTCACAGTGTAGCTGATGAGAAGATTGGAGATGCCGTGTTGTGAAGCAAGTGGGGTGCGTATTGAGTGCAGCTCGGCCGTCCATGGCGTGCATTAGAATACAGCAAGAGAGAATGTAGAGCTAGGTGGGGGACAATTGAGCCGTAAGAAAGTATCATCATTTCACCAATATCCTGTTAAATTCTGCACCCATCTTTTTGCAGCCTTTAACTAATAGGCATTGGCTGGCTTTCAGTTTGTTAATCGTTATAGTGTGGGGACAGTGTTACCCAGCTGTCAATGGCCATTCTCCATCAGTAATGAGAAAGGCAAAGTATATAACCAGAATGGAAGCATTATATTTTTGCAGTTGTGTGTAGTTGTGGCATAAAGATGAGTTTGATTGGTGGGTTTCTGCTGTTGTTTGTTGCTGCATTGTTGAGCCCATGTTTGATTCAAGGGCTGGATGATCAAGAGAAGCCAGCTACTAAGGATGGCACTAGTACTATTTCCATGCGTAAACTTTCACATGGAATTTTTCAGCACATAGATGTTGTTGGGAACTTGCAAAAGAAAAACACCACTTCGACCAACGATCAAGTCGCACTAGTCGCTAGTAAAACTGACATGATGAATGGCGGTGGTAAAGGAGGTGGCAGTGGTGGTGGAGGAGGAGGTGGTGGAGGAGGCAATGGTGGTGGTGGAAATGGAAGTAAAGGGCATAAAAGAAAACACGGGAAAAGAAGCGGTGGAGGAAGAGGAGGAGGTGGTGGTGGTGGCGGTGGGAAAGGAGGTGGAGGTGGAGGAGGAGGAGGTAAAGGTGGAGGTTATGGATGGGGAGGGGGAAGTGGTGGAGGTGGGGGAGGTGGGGGTAGTGGTGGTGGTGGTGGAGGAGGAGGAGGAGGAGGCGGAGGCGGAGGAGGCGGAGGAGGAGGGGGAGGTGGTGGGAAAGGTGGAGGTTGGGGATGGGGAGGTGGAGGTGGCGGAGGGGGAGGTGGCAACAAGGGTGACTGTTGGGCTTGGGGTTGTCCTCCACCACTACGTGAATGAAGGACATATTTTTGCTATAACCAAGGTTGCATTACCGTACTTGGACGTTTCACTAAAGTTGTTGTGCATGTATTTGTGCAAATTTTCATCGGGCATAGCTGGTTCCTTCCGAGATTTTAGTCATACAAATTTCCTTTATTTGAATGATGGCGAGCTCGAGTGGTGAGTTGCCTTTGCAATAAGATTTGAATGTTTGCTTACTAGTTGTACGAGATGAATGCTCTCGCGGGGGATACTGCATATTAATAAAAATCTGCTTATACAATGCTGCTCTTAAACTTGTTAACCTCTTGGGTTATTCTAAGGTCTCAATCAAGTGGTTTGGTCATAGCAGAATGCATGTAATATTTCCTATATATACATAGTAATACTCCGTCATGAATGCCTAACTTGTACTTCAGATGAAGAAACTGATTGCGCCGGGGAAGTTGGTCTGTAAGTTGGTGTCCGGGGGAAACTTTCTCCAACTTGATTGCATTTGTAGTTTTGAACCAACAACATTATCGTTAATCTTAATATTCATTGCGCGCTCGTATAAAATTGGATTCTCAGTAATACGGAGTGCAGGTTGATTATCACAGTGTCATTATTGGACAAAAAATAAGTAAAACCAAGATCACACAACAAATAAGAGAATCAAGCAAAACTTCACTGGTGGTGTCGGCCATGGCTCTTTCTTCAACTTTGGCACAAGAGTCACAGAAGATAGATTATCTCTCGATCTTCCAAGCGATTGAAAAACGCCATTAAATTTGTTAAGAAGTTCGATCTTGAGCATATTCTGAACGAATTTGACGAATATGTATGTAAGCAAATTGGACAAAGAGTGTTTGGCTTCAAATTTGGACGTCATTGTGTAAACCATTGTGCTTCGAGTGTAATCATCAATCATAGTTTAAAAAAAAATGACAGTCGTCTACCTGATGAAGACGGTATTTGATGAGGACCCATACATCAAACTTTGCGAGTTCAAAACGAAAGAAAAAATTAATAATGCTGGTTGAGAGGGCGATCGAGTTTATTTAGCAAGTAGAACAGTGCAAACACACTTATCGAAAAAAGTGACACTAACGTTTAAACCTTTCAATCTTAGAAGGAAACAAAAGGTGGGGATAACCTAATACCTGATGCGAAAGGTCAAAATGGGGAAATAATTACATATAGTAAATCACTTGTCGTTTACCCTTCTTAAGAGAATTCATCGTCAACTCGTCATAAACTCAATTATAAGAAAACAATGCAATGAAGAAGGTGGTGGTTCTTGTTGGTGTTTGTCTTCTGTGTCCTTTGGGCCTTGGCAGCGGTGAGTTGGTCGGAAAAGGTGGTGCTTCTGGCACCGGTGTGGAAGCACGGCAATCGAGACAGCGGTGCATGATGGGGCCACGCGTTTGGTATATGGGTTGGGTGGACAGACTATTGGTGTCTTTCGATTGGTTGAATTTTTGCATATTTATCTCGTTTTAGTTCTTAGTTATCCTGTTTGTAACCGTAGGTTTGTATCTTTTTGTTTTCTCTACTTGGTTTTGGTTGTATTAGTTTGTTTTTTCTCTAATTTGTTTTATTTTTGTAGTTTACTTTGTTCTTAATTCTGTTGTTGCAAATTTCTGTAGTGTAATGCTTATCGGATGGGGATGTCATCCGCATGTTAACTTTAACATCAATGTAGGGTTCTTACCTCTTTTCCACAAAAAAAAAAAACAATGCAATAGTTAGGAGTAGTAGTGAATTGACTGAGAGACTGCAAACTAGAATCGAAGATGAAACATGCATGTCAACATGGGCAAGAGTAACAAAAGAGCCATAAGGTAACCAAATAGATCCACCATGAGTTGAGAACTTCCTATAATGAGAAAATAAGATACATAAAAATATCATATAATTGATAGCAATGATCCAGTGTAAAAGAAGTCGTGAGGGTTGTTAAACAAAAGTGTCTGCATACCGGGATTAGCAGACATAACTGTTGTTGATTGGTCAATAGCGATTGAAAATTGCGGATCATAAACTGGGGTTCGGTTGATATTACGGTAAGTGATAAATCATGTGAAAAAGGCTATAACTTTTCCATTATTCGGTGTGATAAACTCGTAAATACAAATTTTTGTAGAACCAAATACCGTTTCATGGTGTATAATCAATAACCTTTAGTGACTTATAATCAATACTTCTTGGGAGGGGGAAAAAAAACACATGTTGTATTATTGATCGTAGAAGAAAAACATATTTATGTGTATACGCATATATGCTACATAATGCTACTACTTGTGACATTGAAAAACTTATTTGTCATGTCTCTAAGACGATTAATTCCATATCAAAAGACTTCACTATGAGAAAAAGAGTCTTTAACGACAGACACAAATCATCGCTAAAAGTCACCTTTAGCGACGGAAAATTCCGTCACTAAAAGTCTGTCGCTATAGGTTTCTAGCGACGAACACTTCCGTCTAGCGACAAACTTTTAGTGACCGTCTCTAAAACATATTTCCAGTATTTTATTTTTTGGGCAAATTTTGGAAATAGTTTAAGCGATAGACAATTAGCGACGAATAAAAATCCGTCGCGAAAAGCATTTTTTCCAAATTTTTTATGTCTTTAAGCGACGGACTATATTCCGTCGTTTAAAGTCATAAGTTAATTACTTTTAGCAACAATAAACTCCGTCGCTAAAAATCCAAAAAATTGAAAAAATAATACTTTTAGCGACGACAAATCCGTCGCTAAAAGTGTTTTAATTGCACAACCCTAATTTCTTCTCCCCACCTTTTCTCTTTTTTCTCTCCACTCCACCGACGATCCACCTCTAGTCGCCCTTCCCACTGTCTCCGCAGCACCGCCCCACCTCCGATCCCCCTTCCCACCTCCGGTCAACCTCTCCCTCCCTCCACCGTCGGTCGCCATTCTCACTGCCCCACCACAGATCCACAGTCGCAGTGCCGCTTCACTGCCTAACGCCACCGTCCACCTTGCAAGCCTTCAACCCCCACACATCCAGTGTGTTCCCCCCCCCCCCCCCCCCTAAATAATTATAATGTATTTAAATTAATTATATTGATTTTGCATTTTTTATGTATTCGTTATAATGTGGTTTAAGTGTATTGAAAATATGTTTAGAATATGTTAGAATTGTATTTGTTATAATACTAATTTGTTATAATTGTTAGAATATATTAATTTGTATTGATAGTTAGGGGAAAAAAATTATCTTAGAATTGTATTTGTTATAATTGTTATAATGTATAATTGTATTGATAGTTAGGAAAAAAAACCTTAAACCCTAATTAACCCTAATTGACTCTAATTAAACCCTATTTAAAACCTAATTAACCGTAATTAGGTTTGATTAACCATAATCAAACCCTAATTAACCTTGATTAACAATAATAAATCCTAATAAGCTCTAATTAACCTTAATTATCCTAATTAATTTATATTTAAACTGCATTAAGGTTGGTATTTTGTGGGATCTCGTCCAGGCTGTGGATCCACACAAGCGAAAACAGCGAGTTACTCTCACCGATGATGGTCAGTAAGTAAAAAATCACATAATGCAGTACTTGACACTCTAATGTCCGATAGTTATTACTGTTCACTTATTTAATGATATTAATGCTATTCTTTATCAGGATCCTAGAGTGTCCGAGGAAAACGAAAATTGGCGTCCTTGTGATAGGCCGCTTCTTTGAGCCACTACTGTACTGGAAGGACTGAGATGCCAGGAAGAGGGAGGCCATGTGGGAGGAGTGGCTAGTATGGTTTGTTAAATTGTCAGCTAATATTTGTTTAATTAGTACCTTTTACTTAAATTAATCATACTGATTATGTCATTGGATACATTGTAGGAGGGGTTCGAATTTGAGTCTCCTGAGCAGCAGACATAGGGCCGGATAGCTTTTTTTTTTTTGCCTACATTGTCAAAAATTACCAGCGACGACTACACGACACACGGAAAAGGGATAAAGATGATGCACATCGAGCGGGGGAGTTCGTTTCACAGGTTGCTCGGTAGCTAGATCGATGTAATTAAGTTACAAATTAATATTTTTATAGTTAAAGTTTTGATAATGTCTTCAATCTCGTCTATTGCCTTAATATCTTCAATGTCAAATCACTGTTTTGCAGGTCTCGTATGAACCGATTCGGGGGTCTAGGCAGCAGTCCAGTCAGTCATCAACATCCACAAGTACGAGTACCGGTACCGGTGGATTGAAGTGGTGGCTAGATACACCGGGGGTCATCGATAGAAAGAAAGGGCATCTACGCGGCCTACTCAACGTGACTACACGTGCCGTGATGGGAGCGTTCCCACAGCCTAGCTACTGCACCTCCACAAACACAGACACCGACCGCGGAGTGATAGTTACACTCAGAGGATGTTCATCGTATTGCTGAAGAGGTGGTCAGGATGATGATCGAGGACTCCGGATGAGGTACATTGCTCGAGAATTAGAATTATGAAGTCAATATACATGAATAAACACAAAATACAATAACTAACGAGAATGCATGCATGCTTTTAATGTAGGAAATTATTACTGGACACCCTGAGCCGGATCCGGATGTCACCCTCGTGGACGACGACGAGCAGCAGGATCCAGATCCCGGTCTTGACGAGCCTTGAGCCCTCCCCCTCTTCCCCTCCCCTACCCTCCTGGAATTATGTCCCCTCCCCACCCCTACTTTTATCCCCCTCCAGCTCTTGTCCTTGCCCCCTATTATATTTGGTTCACAGCTGTTTTAGGGTTAAATAATTGATCATCCATCATCAATTATTTAATTCTAATATGGATTCGGAATTGTTTGTTGATGAATGTGGATTGGTTAAGATTGTATAATTGGATTAGGATTTGAATTATAGGTTCGGACATAAAAAAATTTATTTTTAGCGACAGATTTTTTTCCATCGCTACAGTCTACAAGGACAGTATTGTGAAAATCATTTAGCGACGGAAATTATTTTGGCGAAGGACCTTTAGCGACGGACAGTTCTATCGCTAAAGTTCATTATTTTTACGACGATTTTTTAGTGACAGAACTGTTATCGCTAAAAGTCCGTCGGTAAAACCATTAGTGACGGAATAAATATTTTCTCTAAATTAATATTTTTTTAAAAAAGAAATTAAATTAAAAGACGGAAATTATATTTAGCGACGGATATTCTGTCGCTAAACGAATTTAGTGTCTGTTGCCAAAAGTCCAACTATATATATATATATATATATATATATATATATATATATATGGATCGTGATCCATTGCTAGCGCTAGCAGGTCCGCTATATATATATATATATTATGTCGCCAAACTTCTAGCGACGGGGTATCCATCGCTACAAGTCTTTGGCGACGGAATAAGGACTTTTAGCGACAGAATTATCCGTCGCTAAAAGTCCTCATCCTTGTAGTGCTTGTTGGCTACTCGCATAATTATCTCTTTATTAGATGAACGTGTACAAATTATTATTTTCTTGTCTATCTCAGGAAAAAACTAAAATGTAAGAAAGAACAAGAGACTCAACCTTATTCAGAAGGACATTAAAAGTCGTATCATGGATCATGTCCTAGGTAGACTAATACATCTTCGGATTGAAGTATGCATGAAATAAAAGTAATTATAAATTGGTTAAAGTACATAAATACGGAGTATAACTTAACAAATTTTTATCTTGGTCTAATCAATTAGTAAAAGCCTTGGCACAGCATGCAGGAAGTATGAACCATATCGTATCGCAAGAAAATGAAAAAAGGCCCTACGTTTGCTTACAGATTACAGAACGCAACTACTGATGACACACTGCTCACGTTTCCTGTGCAACTTTACGCTTCTATATCCCCCGGAACTCTGCAAGAACTACTGGTTTGCTGTGTAAAGAAGCTGAACCAGAAGCCAAACGTCACTTTTGCTGTCGTAGCTTACGCCTTTGGACAAGCTATTTTGCTAGCTTGGTTGCCAACCTCCCTTTAATATCTTGTGCTGAGGTTCCAACAGCGAGATTTTTTTTTTTTTTTTGTTGAAATTACATGACATAGTACCTTGATTCTGTTTTTCGGACTTTTGACCCTTATTAGTAATAAGTTTCATAGGTCTTGGTTGTTATTCAGGTTGTAGGAGTCTTATTTAATCCAATATATAGTGACAATTAATAGTCGCTAAATGTTTCTAGTGACTTTTTTGGTAATATTTTCAGCTACAATTCTTAACAGTATTTTTTTAGCGTCACTAAATAAAAGTCACTAGAAATATTTATCGATCATTAATTATCGCTATATAGGAGTACTCAAAAAAAAATTATAATGATAAAGCGACTTTTAATACTTTATATCCACCAAGTATTGGTGTTACTTTCGAAGGTTGGTGATTAATCTTGCTCATGTTGGCAATAACTGATTAATCTACAATGAGATGCGATTCGATTTATAACTAATTCAAATTTGATCCAAAATTTCCATCTTAAATGAGCTCTCATGATGTCAACTATATCAAGCTGTTTAATGTAATTACGATATAGTTAGAAATGTTAGAACCCGTTTGTTTGCATTGTTAGCTTTTGTGGCGAAAAAGATGCCGATTTTCCTTCGTTTATAATGCATTTTTTTTTGTTTCAGAGCAGAATAATAGTTGTTCTCTGGTTTTACCGAGTTCGGTGGAGGATATGATAGCGATAGAGGGTAAAAAACGGGCGGACCAAATTCTTTTGAAAGAGTAGCTGCTACTGACATAGAACTTATCAGGTCAGATGTGAGAACTTTGTAGTTATATTTCGGAGTATTATGGCGAATTACTATATCAATAGTAAGGACTTCTTAGATAAATAGGAAACGAAATACGTGAAAAGAACGGTAAAACATGCTTTTGTTTTTAAAATAAAACAAAAATGGTAAACGAATAAATTTAGCTGAAAAAATAGCATATACTAATTTTTAGTTTTCATATTTTGTGTTTTTGTCTTCAATGGGCACAAAATTTTGTTTGGTATAAAATGAAATAGTTGTATCACAAAGTGGTTTGCTAAACTCAAATCCCGTAAAAAGGCTATCTCTATTATTTAATAGGCAAATTCACCTCATTGTTTGTCATTACATGGGTAGCATTTTTTTTTTTTTGGTTACTAAAGCACAGCGGCAAAAGGAGGACGGCAAGACTTTGACCACATATTGTTCACAATTTGGAAGACAGCTTTGCTCTAAAGCACCTCCAGTGTAATAGGATAATATTGGTTAATATATTTTAACAACAAAATATGTACTCTATAAATTACAACTACTGCGACAAAATACTTGGCGACAATTTTATTGCTAAAGATGTTGCTCCATTTTGGAAGCCCAAGTCAAGAGCCAAGGTCGTTGCATCAGAAGCTCCTCCTAGCTAGGGGTGAGTACCAAGCCGTTCAAACTGATCCGAACCATTTAAACCAAACTGTTGAAACATTTTAATGGTCTGGTTTTACATTTCTCAAACCGACCTTAATTGAATTTGGTTTACGGATCAACGTTTTGAAACGATCACTACTGACTTATGAAATATTTATTTATTATGAGTGTCATCCATTAATTATCTTCGCACACATGGTACTAAAGAAAACCAAATAAGCAAAACTTTGAAAGTTGAAATAAATGAAACTTTTGAGCACACTTATAACACAAAATTCTAGTGATCGATATCTCTTGTATATATACTTTCTTTCTCGTTCGTCAATAACAAAGGCATATCTGAATTTTAATGTAATATATGTTTTGGAATAATACTTTTCTCTCATGTTAACACAAGCACTTGAATATTGAACGTAACAAGGTTATGTCTAATTTAAATAAACTACAAATTCAAGTTTAAATAATTTTAGGATTGAAATAATAGGTGTGCACGGGGAACTTTTTTTTAAAAAGGGCGCAAGTCGACCCAAATTTATCCAAACTGAACCGTGTAAACCAAACCTTCCAAACCAACGGTATTTAGTTGGGTTCGGTTAAAAAAAATTTTGAACCGAATTACAAGTAACAGTTCGATTTGCGATTTGACTTCCAAACTACTCCAAGCTATGAGCTTCAGCTATGCTTAATATTTCATATCTCTTTGTGTGTCTTGTAGAAAACTCCCATTTAGTTTGGATCCCGTCAATATTTGACTTTCATAACTTTTATGAAAGGAATCCCCCAAAGGCAATTAATGTTGGAAATAAATAACACAATAACGAAGACAGAAAAGTAGCCTGAGTCGAATGTTATGTACTCTTTTCTTAATACAATATTTGCTCCCTTAAAATTTGCGTAGAATAACAGCAAATATACCTCCCAAAAGAAAGCAGACAAAACACTATTGATTACATCAATTTACAATTAATAGACAAAAATTTGAGAGAGAGAGAGAGAGAAATTCGAAATAAGTAATGAGACTACCATCAACCCAATTTATAGAGCACGAAGAGATGCCTTGAATTGGTGCAGTCCATTGTGACAATTAAATGACTCTGCATGTGCCATTTAACGGTCACAATCTGATACATAGTGAACATGTGCAACCTTTGAAGTAAAAGACACCATGAATAGGTGCCTTTTAAATTTAAACAGATAAGAAATATGTTTAATTTCACCAACAGTCACATTGTTTCACTAATACCCACGCTGTTTCAGTCCAAAAAAAACACATATATTCTGGTTCACAGATTGAATTTGTCGTAAAAAATTAAGGCTAGGCTCGGGGTGAGGGCTCCTAGGACGATGCACATGTGCAAAATAACACCTCTGTCACCTGCGCTGCGAGCACGGGCATGTACAGTGCACCGCACATGTGCAAGTGCATGGTCATGCATACCTTTTGTTTCTAGAACAATAAGGTATGTCACATTGACATTTATATACCCTTAACTTTTTCATTTTCCAAGCAACGTGGGAACCATATTATGACCCTTTTATAACCTTATTAAATGTCCCACCTAGAGACTCTATATCTCTCTAACCATTCAATTATGAAATTGATTATATTCTTTTGGACATTAAACCTTGTAGTACAAAGTTCAATGAGGTAAGGTTCAATTATGGAAAATTTCCAACAATTAAAGACTGATTTGGGACATGGCATGAAGTTATAACCTAACCTATCCACTTGGAATGCTCTCAGGATATAGAAGTCTCAAATACCTTGGTGGAAGGTAGTATGTTTTACTGCCGCAAATACCTTGGTGGAGATAGTATGCTTTAATACCCAAAAATGGCTGTCTAATGGATGTTGTATTGTAAAAAATGCTCAAGGGACGAACTGATGTAATGGAACATTACAGCTGAGGGTAGCTGCCTGCTATGTGCTCAAAACAAAGAAAAGTTTAGAATGTCCATTCATGCAATGCCCTTTTACTAAACAAGTGTGAAATAAGGTCCTTGATAAAATTCTAATCCGTGAAACTTTTCACAATTTGTCTCAACTCAACCCTTAGCCTATGCTGTTGTGAAATTTAGAGGCAAAAGTCTCAGAGCAAGACTCTGCGGATCACCCGTAGCAGCGACTGTGTATGAATTATGGCTGGCAAGGAACGACAGAATCTTCAGGAACTAAAGTGCATCTATGGACCAACTTGAGAATGTAATAGAACAATTGATGAACTTAACTACCAGGAATATCACATTATGCCAGAATGGGAGCATGCTTGTCTACGTACTACAGTCTACACTAGGTTATTAGCAACTGTTTCTCTGTTTAATCTCTTGTAAAAATGGTCATCACCCAGTCTAGTTTGCATTTGCGAGTTCTTCAAAGATATCAATAGTGATTTTCTTGAGGACGTACGAGAAGAAATTAACATCTTCCCTGATAAAGTTAAGAGAGACTGCAATGTGCGCACTGACCCGAGACTCTGAAAGGGATAACTGCAGAAGCAAGCAGAAGGGTAGGCACTACAGGGGCTGAGTAAAGAGGACAGAACCAAATGGCATGTGATCAAACATGAAACACACAAGTCAAAAAGGGGGTTGGGAACAGGGCACAAATCACAATCACTACTAAGCACACTCTATGTACAGTACGATTATTTTTAGTGAGAAAAGAGGTAGGGGGTGGTGGGTGTTCCTTTTTTTGGTGTTTTGCCAAGTGGAATTCACGAGAGGCTGGCCACACCCCACTCAACGACTGAAGCGCCGGCCTAAATCTCTTGGCCTCTCTAGCCACTACTTTCTCGAAAATATCTCAGCAGTTAATCACCCATCCTGCCAATATTTTTTTGGACTCTTTCATGAAATATATGTTTATAAATATATATGCATACTATAATCTGTTCCCTTAATCATGTTTGACTTGGTTTCTTCTTTTCCTCCAAGTGATCAAGCATGCAATGCATTGAACTAAATGGATTGAAGTCTATCTTCAAGTCATCCTAATAGCGTCAAACATTTCGAAATGTTTGCCATTACATTCCGAGGTGATGCATTTTGAGGTCAGTTTTTTCCTTTTAGCTACTTGTTTACGAAAATTAATGTAGTATCATAATAAAGCATATGTGGCATGAAATAAGGCGATTCAAACTTTAAGACGAGAAAAGTGAGAATACTCAAATATAGGATATGTCCGATGCGACTTGTCAAAGCATGGAGCATAGTATGCATCAAATCCCCCCTAATTCTAGCAGTCCTAACAGAATTAACAATGCCCAAAACGTCCAAACAAGTCTCATGCAACTCCACACAACTTGACAACCCATTTTCTCCGCCTTAGCTTACTTTCTGGTGCACCACACACATGTATGTTTGTTTTATAGTGGTTGGGATGGCTGAGAGAGGGAGGGGAGAGAGACATGAAAATTTGCCTAGGAATTTCAAATCCCACTAGTAGAAATGTAGAATTGGTTGACCTTCAAGTGTTAAAAAGGAGGGGAACCTATAACTAACTCAAGTTTGTCTTAATTAGTCCCTCAACACACTAAAGCCTTCAAAGAAAATTGTTGCAGACAAACAATGGAATCAATAAGCAAACCAATTTGAGTCGTTTGTGCAAGTAAAAAACACCACACGTGACATGGTACGCACCATAGTTATTAAAGCCGCAAGTGCATCTAAGGTGCAAAGGGTCTTTGGAGCCTAAGCACAAGGCACAAGGTGCACTAGCGCGTCTTTTCGAAGTGAGGCGTAAAATAAAAATAGATAGATATTAGTGTATTAAATCTAGAAGATCAAGTAAAAAAAATCAGAACACGACAATTTAACAAATTTTTAACGTTAGAAAAAGTTTCAATCCAATAAGAAGTAGTTAATCCTAAGTGAACATAAGGGTTAAGGCAACAATGTTTTCTTTAAAATGGAATCATAAGCTTCAAGTCTGGTAGAAATTCCTCCTCAATTTCATTTTTCTTGTTTACAAGATAAAGCGAAGGAGTACATTTACTTGAGATAGAGCAACAATTAGTGACGGGGTGCTAACACTGAAGAACAACAAGAGAATCAATTAATTACGGCTTTGGCTTTTAGATTTTTTGGTGATTTAGATATTGATCTATTACGTTATGAAACAAAGAATCAAGGACAATGAACAATTGAGATTATGCCACGATTCAAAAATAAAAAATTATGATTTTTGGACTTCTCTTTTATGCCTTCCACCGCCGCCTTGCGCCTGGGCTCCTTTTTCTGAAGGAGCTGCGCGTAGACCTAGGCGAGGCGCACTCTTTGCGTCTACGCGCGCCTTTGATGACACTAGTATGCACTAGATGACTACTACGATAAGAGAGTGTCTTACCTCTTATGTTCGTAGAATTTTTGAAAAGGCTTGGTTTAATACAGCACGCGGTGAGATAAAAGTGCTTTTACATGCAAATTTTGGCTCGTAGTAAATTTGCGGACACGAAATAAACAATGCTTTTGGGAAAAGATTTTGGTGCGCTGCACTTGCGGTAAAACTCATGTTCCGTGTGTTTCAAAAGGAAACTAGGATTTGGTGCTCGCAATGAGTGGCACCAAGAGATGGCGTACAGTAGAGAAGTAGCCCCATAAGGAAATGCCGGTACCAACAGATCTTCTCACAAATTGCAACTTTGTGCTCTCAATGATATGCTAAGATCAAACTGATTTCCAGGCACCACATCCCAAATAAATGAAGGGTAGCCAGCCTGTAAGGCATAGAATCGTAGAAAATGAATATCCTTTAATTTTACGCTTGCAAACTAAGTACTCCACACCATGCGGAACAAAGAAGATGATATTCAAATATGTGTTGCTTAAGAGAGGAGATGGTTCACTTCTTTAACCACGAATGACAGTTTTCATAGCTTCACAGTGTCAGTAAACAGCAGTTCTATTAAAGTAATGACTCTTTATTTATGTTTTTGATCGAAAAAAAGGCTGGACCGTAAGGCTCTAATCCAACCGGTAAGGAGTATTGCGCATCGGAGACTTACAAGGCCGCTACATACATCTGAGCTCCCGATTTTCCGCACCTATGTCGGGGCCGAAGCGCACAAGAACTCGCGTGTGGAGCACAAGCAGGGCGAGGACGTAAGTTTGCCACCAACAAGTACGGCCGGCAGGATTCGAATTCAGGTGAAAAACTTGGATTGGGATCCTGGGGACCGCTGAATCAACCCTTGTTGACAAAAATAATGACTCTTTATGTTCCATAAGTTGTTCCGACATGAAAATAATTTGAGATGAAACTTATGTTCAGCAGATCAAAATCTACGTTGTACCTTGTTACTACTTTAATGTCTCCTTTTGCGGTAAATATTGCATCAAATAAGTATTCCAATACATGCCAGAGAAACTTAATACATTTGAGTACCGGTGCAAAAAGTAACATTTTACGGGAAAAAATCTTAGTGTATGGACTGACGACGAGGTGACATGTTACAACAATATCAAGACCTAACAAATGAACGCCAAATTATAACGTCAATCGTCAACATCATCGTCTACGTTAGCAAGTTTTGCAACTGGACATCACTGTTGCCAACAGTGAGGGACATCAAGTGACGACGTCAATCAAATCTGTATTCATCCTACTCCAAATGAGCAATGATTTGATTTCAACTCTTAATTGGCTCAGTAGCGATCAGGTTCAACGGGCGCATGGGCAAGTAGGAGCAAGGGGGGATGTTTTTATTCTGGTGAAGATAGCAGATCGCAGCAAGTGGGGGACTCGGACAAGCTAACAAAATAGAGACGAGTCGGTGTCCATGCACGGTCCCTGCATCAAGCAAATTCAGCAAGATGTTGTCGTCGTCAAATAGATCGGTGAGTGAATGTGGTTGCCTTATTTCGAACAGGTCAACAAGTGGATTGTGTGCATCGACATCGATGTTTCATGCATGAGTTTTGAGCTTTACTTATTTCCTTTAAATAGCCAAATCACAATGAAATGAGTGCAACGGTTACACTAACCGTTTTTTCAGTTAACTTCTGTCCATATACGCAATGGCGGAACTACATGGGAACTAGGGGGGCTAGTGCACCCCCTAAAATTTTGAAAAAAAAAAATTCAAGAATTGCACCCAGTCTCTCAGTTCTCTCTCCCCGTTCCCTCTCACCAGTCACCCCTCTCTCTCTCTCTCTCTCTCTCTACGTGACCAGTGAGGTGGTGACTTATTCCGACCGACGACCGTGACGACAGTAACGGACTGACGGCCACTTGCCGAGGCGCCGAGCACGAGCTGTGAGTATGTGACCAGATTTGGAAGCAAGGGTCTCTCTCTCTCTCCGTCCGTCACCGATAAGGCGGTGACTCACTCCGACTGATGAAGGCGGTGACTCACTCCTACTGACGACGGTGACGGACTGACGAAGACGACCTCATCGTGATTCAAGCACCGAGACGCTGTGACAAGGCGAAAGAGTACCCAGACGCCGTGACTTACTCCCACCAGATCTGGAAGGACGGAGACGACCTCATCGAGCACCGAGACGCCGTAATGGCCGACGGGGAGGACTGACTGACGGCGACCGGCGAGTCCCCTTATAGGAAGTCTTGGTTAGCAGCTTTACCTTAAAGCTAGTGTTTCAATAGCGGCCAGTTCATTTGATGAAGACAGTTTGAGGCCTAAGTCCACACAATGCTTTTTCAATTCAAGCCCAATTTCAAAATTTTTAAAAAATTTTGGTGAATTCAATATAATTTTTGTACCCCCTGAAAAAAAATTCTGATTCCGCCCCTGCATATACGGTGTCAGATTTATCCCGTTAGAAATTACTTGTACAATCGTTTGCAAAACTACTTATCAAAGTCCAACAAGGGTTCGCCAAACTTTCGGTCACCGAGCAGAGCACAGTAGGCAAGATGGCTGCATCTCACCACCTTTATAAAAGAAAATTACGATTAAAAAAAAAAAAGGCAAAGGAAAATATCGAAAATTTTGATCCCCTGCAGCAGAAAAGGGTACGTCCCAATATCCAACTTCCCAACAAGGGCATATGGATGGTCCACGTCAACACTCCACACACACACACAGTCCTCTGAATTTCCAACATCACACACTCTCCACAGATACCCCCCAAAAGGGAGAACACCAGTGTGACATCAATTATTGTCCCTACAAACATCGATACCCCTTCAATCTCAACCCTTGGTTCGTTCTTGATGCATCACTCAGCGCAATCAACGCTCCAGATTGCAACTTATGCGTACCCCTCACGCCATAAACATTTTTGCTGCCCTCACCCTTCTCTCGTGCCTGGTGCCTCCCCCTTCATCATCATCATATTTTCGCTTTTCAACGGCTTGCTTGCTTCCATGGACAAATGCTGAACCGTTTCCAAGACTTGCAAATAAATAAAACTCCTGAGAAATGAAATACACAAAGACTTGCAGTCGTTTAAAATTCTTTATTTCATTAAATTCTACTCCTTTGTTGTATCACGTGTCATATGTCAAAGTTTTTCTTAAATATTTTTAGTGCTAAAATTATAAATAGGATTCAGAAACATAATTTGTCGCTATTAATAAGTACATTCTGCTGCAAAAACTGAAAAATAATACTCCTGGAGAACAAGATTTCGACGTAAATAGAGATTTTGATTAGATTACATTAAATGTCTCTTCGAATCGGTTACTACAACCACTAGAGACCTAACGCACCAACCATTGGGAAAAAATGAACACAAAACCGGTCCTACTACGGACCGGTTTCACTGTGCCCGGTTCACGTCCTAATGCTTTCTTCCTAGTTATCCTAAAACCTGAACTCCTTCAAAAACTCTGAACCGGCGGCGTGAAGCCGGTTTCGACCTCCTTCTTCCGCCGCATTTCCAGCACTTTCCGGTGGTTGTTGGAGTGGACTTCACTCGAGAAGGTCGGGCTACAAGCGGGCCGGTACTCGGGCAGGAGCCGACCCGACTTGTAGCGAACCCCGCAAGCGTTACATAGCGTCTTGGCGCCGAGTGGGCCGGCTCGCCACTGAGGGGTCTTCTGCACACCGCAATGGCTGCACCGCCTCGGCTGTGCTCCACCTAGACTGCCGGGTTCATCCTCCGGCTTTTTCTTACGCTTCTTCGGCAGCGGTTTTCCAAAATACGACTCGGCGGTCTGGCTCGGGACGTTGTAGATGAGCCAAGGGTTCGAGACCAAAGACGACGACGTACAGGTAGAAGACGACGATGATGACGTGGACGACTCAGTCAAATACGGCGACCCAAGAGACCAAATTCTCCCTCCGGTCCTCGCTCGCTTGCTCCTCGCCTTGGTCTGAACCGGAGTCGCAAACGACGGCGACGGCGACAGCGTGGCGCAGAGCGAGATTGCCGGCTCTGACACTTTCCCCAAGGGATTTTCCGACAGTTTCCCGGCCGGGTACGTGAGCGAATACCCGGAAAAGGAGTCCTCCACAAAATGGGAGAGCCACTCAAGGTCCGCCATGTCATCCGCCTGCAAGACGGCCCCTTTTCATCAGTAAATTACAATTTACAGCCCAGAATGATATTAAATTAGTTGGAGGGAAACTAGAGAGCGGGGTTATGGACTTTTCATTACCGGAACGCAGAGTTCGCTGTTCATGGGTATAAGGCTGTTTTCATCCTCGGGTAGTCGTTTGGGAGAAACGGACGAGGGTGAATTTTCCTTTTTGTCCTCACGCTTCTCCTCTTCTTCTTCTTCATCGACAAACCCGTCTTCAGAGCCGGCTTTGGAAAAGTCAAGGAGGTCGTCAACGAAGAAATCTTCGCTCGCAACGCCGCCGTTTTGACCATTAACCGTCCATAAATCCTCCAGAAACGCCTGCTGGGTCGGTTTCACCACCGCCATCTCCGGCCTCAAACTGCTTTTCAACGCCCCTTCAACGCACTCCATTATCTCAACCTAAAACCCACAAAGTAATTCAAACCGTTAACCATGCAGAAACTTACACAATAGAAGGACTTGTAAAAGGCAAGGCAAACATGCGAAGGAAATTACCTGAATAGAAAAAGTAGGGGAGAGAAGTCGAAGAGGGATGGAGAGTGGTTGAAATTGAAGGTAGGGGGATGTGAAGGAGATATGGAAGAGGTAAAAGGGTTGAATGGGAAGAAAAGATGGTGGTGTGTTCGGTAAAGCATTGAATAAGAGAGAGGCTGTGCTTGTGCCCAAATATACCGTATAAAAGTGCCCGTTTCTTTTCTCCTTCTTTGTCTCTCTCTCCCCCCACACCTTTATTTCTCCCTTAATATATTTTGCTGTCGATCAATCTATTATGGAAGACTGGAATCTAATCTAATATAATTCACCAAGATAGACAAAAAATTTACACATAAATGGGCAAAGGGAGCTGATAAAATCTTTGATTAGACAATTTAAGTTAAGTTGTTAACACGATTTGACTTCCATTTATCATCCAATGGATGGACTAATCAGATATAACTTTTAAAAAAATTAAATCGAAGTCCGCTAATCTAGCGGATGAGAATTTTGACCAAAATATCTTAAAGAGATTTAATGAGTTGCACGGTTTCCCGAACAAATAGGGGAAGTGGAGAGGGGTAGCGTCGTAATTTTTAACGTTCGCTGTATAATGTAGAGAATGCCGGAAAAACTTGTAAAATGTTAGATATAACCCGTCCATTAACGATGGATGGACGGTCAGATGGCGCTGACAATTTATCTTAAGTTGCCTACGCAAGTATTTTATCAGCTCTTAATGGCGAGAATGCTTGAATACGTTAATCTCGAATTTTTTGATATCTTAATTTGACTTTAAATTTTTTTAGTTATACCCCGATAGTAGAAAGAGCCAACAATCTAATAAAAAAATTGTTGTTTGCCAAAATTTTCGAGTATTGACTTGACTTCTTTGGGAAGAATTGCCCATCACTTTGTTGGACTACCGCGTTAATCCACGGGCTTTGGTATTTCTACCGTATATCTCTCCGCTTTCCCGCTTCTTTCTATTCTAAATTTCACACCAACCCTTCAAAAAAGCAATGAATTTGCATGTCACTTTCTTTTTTTCTGCTCACTTTTTGGTGCAAGAATCCCGAGGGATTGCAATATGTTATCATGACATCCAAGTGTTAAATTGTCGTGATGATCAGCAACGGTCCAGCCTTGACGCATGCATTTTAGAGTTTCACGGAAATATGACTTGTTTTATGCCAAGATCTTTTTCGAGGGCCATCCACGTTACTCTTTTGGTTATACAAATTTACTTGATTCGAATGAATCAGGTTCGATGTATCGAAAGGGCAAGAACTGATAGACGGTTTTTTATTTTTGTTAAAAGAAGAAATTTCATGTAATTCTTAAAGAAATTGTAAAACCGTCCTGACCTAATCAGCGCATTTGTTGTAACCAATACAAATATATTTCACCAAATATGATAATAATGTTAGGCAAAGACCTCTACCAAATTTGTCATGACCTTAGAAGAAAGGGGTCAAAATATCTTGACCTACCAAAAACAAAACAAAAAGTAATCTAACAAAGAGCCAAGTTGGATACTTATTTCTCTTATACATAGATTACCCTCTGGAAAAGAAAAAGAGGCAGTCTATCATGCATGTTCAACTTTTTGCTTCGTTTGGCAAAGTAAAATGTCTTAAAACTCATCTTTTTGTTCACTAGAGGTAGAATGGTTAGTGACTAACCTCACTCCTAATCCATGCTATAAACTTGCGTTTGGCAAATAATTAGGCAGAAAGTTTCAATTGAATTCGACAAGTCAACCCAAATTTGGGAACTGTTTTTCTTCCGACGACTCGAAAAAGCTACTTATAGATACAATAAGTAGTTGAAAATTTTTAACCGCACAGTCTATGCGGTTATTGAAGACATTCAACAAAAGTATAAGTGCGTTCCATTGTGTCAAGTTTATGAAGAAATTTCCTAAAGTCAGGTGGTCACATGATCAATTTTCTCTTTTATGAAAACACCAAAATTGGGAGGGTGAAGTCAACATATATACTCTCTAGTAGCCATAATGGCCTCCATGATGATCGTAGTTGGGGACAAAGCATGCCTTATAAGCAAAGTGTGCAAAAGTGATAGAAACCAATGACATCCTTCAGCTTTTGTCCCCATCTGCCCCCTCCATCCCAAATGATTCCTCTCCGGCTTCCACCCCTCCTCCTCGGGCCTTGGCTCCCTCTCAAGTCTCCAACCAGTTTCAGTTACAACTTTGTTTCTTACACTCTGTTATTCACCAATGCTGACAAGTAATAACCAAGGGTAAATTCATCAATTTTGATCAGGTTAAACTAAGATGGAGGAATGTGATTTAATTCCTAAGATATTTAACTGAGTCAAATCTTGAGCCTAAGTTACCATTTAAATCCAAAGAGTTGGTTTAATGGTTAAGGAGGTTTTTTTCCCCTTCATTTGCTTCTTAAATTCAAACCTTGAAACTATCATCCGAAAAATTAATACTTGTCTGAATGCACCGAATCAATGTAAGTAGTGTGTAATTAAGCCTTAAATGGCTGCAAACCTTAAAGCTGAACGACCACAAAAAAGAAATGATAAATAACCATTTCATCAATGTAGAAATAGCGCTACACAATTTCAAACTTTTGCACTGCATTCTAGCGAACGGTACAAGTTACAATTTTAAAATTGCAAACCATAAATCAACATTCAAACATGAACTCCACAAAAAAAGAATAACAAGAGGGAAAACAAAAAAAAGTACAAAGTCGGGCTAAAATCGTAATCCACGGATCCCCAGTTAACTGTGGTTATGTGGCTTTGGAAAGAAAGTTGGACCGCCGGCTCAGAAATCGCTTTCGGGACCACGGATCCCCCCCCCCAGTCCACGCGTCGATCTCCTATTGGTAAACGTTCTCCTGGGCAGTTGACAGATATCCACAGATTTTATTACTTCGAGGATTGTTATTAATTAATATCGTGTGGAGGCATTTTTTAAAATTTAAAAATTTGAACTTTTAAGCGCACCGTTGGCGCTCTATCCTTTTTGACTGCCGGTGCACCGCATCACATGCGGCCTCGCAATGTGGAGCCCCAACCCGCTTGCAGATTTCCATCCAAGAAATGCGATGTTACTAAAAAGCCCTTCTCTGGGGCTCACACGCAGCAGAGTAGAGAGAGAGAGAGAGAGTGAAACAAAAACAGAAAGTACGGAATCTAGTGAGTTTCGCGCTGCTGAGATGAGAATCCCACATTGGGAGTTTTCCTGCAAGACAGACGTCGGTCCGCCCCTTGGGCTTGTACGGTTGTGATTGATCTTATCGGTGACCTTCTTCGGAAAAGGTTCCCGCTGGGCCCCACCCCTAACCTGGCAAATCTTGTCCCATGTCACGGGGAAAATTATGACCAAATTTACATCGGGTAATTAATCATGTTACGGATTCTATGCGAATGTGAATGCGAGTGAGTACAATGATTGTTGTCCCAACTTTGCTTCACCTCCAAAACTTCCTTGTACTAGAGAGTTTTTTCGTTAACACCGTGACAAAAGTATTTGAAATGATACCTATTATTTCTCTCTCCTCTGTACTATGACTTGCTACAAAAATTTCAAATAATTTGGCGTTTCAAAGAAACAAAGTGAACGACAACGACGGAATTGAACCACCACAACGAGAAAAGTGAACATACGGGTCGAGGATGTTACTTTTGATTTCTCGGTTAAAATAAATAAATAAATGTGCCGCTTCGGTTTCAATTTAATGCATTTCACTCCAAATACTTTGTAGCAGTAAGGGAGGAAACATTTAAGTGAAACTTTTTCTGAACTTCTGTTGATGCCGAAAGAGTCCTTTGCCACGTCGAGTGCCACAAGGGATGCAGTCTGAGTTGGCTTCCACGTAGGCAGAGTGGGAGACAGCAGGGATGACGTAAGGGCTGAGAGCAAGGCTCCTCAGGCAGGTCACGAGGGCTGGCAGTGTCGCGCAGGCAAGGTGACGACGAACAAGGTCAGCAGTCGACAGTCTGTGTCGAGGCGCGGCGTCGAGGGCTCGAAGTCGTAAGTCCAAATGTCTTTCTCTCACTAGAAATCCAGAGAGAATAGGTTTTAGAGAGAAAGTAAAAGTGTCAAATGAGGCCGAAGTGCTTGAATAAGCTCCAGAATCCACTATATATAGGCACAAATATGCGCGTGTCACACGTGTCGTCCTGCGGGAGTGACACGTCGCCGTATAGGGTCCCGCGGTCTTGATTGTCCGTCGAATTGCCGGTCCCCGTGTTCGTGTCGTCCTGCCCTTGCAGCGTCCCTCTGCCTGTCTGAAGAGACTGACCACACTGCGGTAGCATGGTCAGAGTGGCCCGTTGCCCCAGCCTCCAGTCCAAGCCCTTACTGAATCCCACGGGATGCGTCAAGAGACGCGCCGAGATCCTGACAGCGGTGAGGGTTGCCCCTGCAGCCAACTGCCAGGCGTGTTAGACACGATGCCCTCCGAAGACCTGCTCCCGTCCCGGAGTGGCTCGCGGTGCATTGCCCTGGCGGTGTCGATGATTGATGGAAACATCGGCGTACATGCTCATAACTCGATACCCAGAGTCCATGGCGGCGGGTCCTCGTGCTGGAGCACTATGAGCGGAGCTCCCAGAGGCTCGTCGGGTGATTGTGCCGGCGATGGCCTTAGGGCCGTGAGCTTATCCCTGTTGCGAAGGCCGGAGCCTTCGGTTGATCGTGCCTGCGAAGGCCGGACCCCTGTCAGTTGATTGCGTCGGTGAGGGCTTTAGGGTTGTGAGCCCGTCTCGCCGCGAGGGCCGGAGCCCTGTCAGCTAATTGAGCTGGTGAGGGCCGGAGCCCCCGGTTGATTGTGCTGGCGATAGCGGGCGTCATGCGATCACTAGCGATGAGTGGTGCGATAGCAGCGGTAAGTAGGTCCCCTCCCCTTCTAAGGACAAGGGAGGCCGCCCCCTTCTCAAGGTGGCGGCCGACCCCCTTACCAAAGGGGTGGCCGACCCCCTCAGCCAGGGGTGGCCGACCCCCTCACCAAAGGGGTGGCCGACCCCCTCAGCCAGGGGTGGCCGACCCCCTCACCAAAGGGGTGGCCGAACCCCTCACCAAAGGGGTGGCCGACCCCCTCAGCCAGGGGTGGCCGACCCCCTCACCAAAGGGGTGGCCGAACCCCTCACCAAAGGGGTGGCCGACCCCCTCAGCCAGGGGTGGCCGACCCCCTCACCAAAGGGGTGGCCGACCCCCTCACCAAAGGGGTGGCCGACCCCCTCACCAAAGGGGTGGCCGACCCCCTCAGCCAGGGGTGGCCGACCCCCTCACCAAAGGGGTGGCCGAACCCCTCACCAAAGGGGTGGCCGACCCCCTTCGGGGGAGGTGCTTTCCATCTGTCCGAATGCTTAAGGCGCGGAGCGCTTTGACCGAGCGATGGCGATGTTCGATCATCGGAGCGTTTTCACCGAGGAATGATGTTGGGCAAGTTTGACTATCGAGCGTGTGACGTGTCGTGCCACTAGGATCTCTTGGCGGGCCCCGGGGTGCGGTCCAGAATAGGTTATGAACATAAGCCCCCTGCGTGCGGGGTGCGCGGAGGGGCAACCCGAGCGGGCGCCGTACGCAGAAACGATGTTGGATGTACTCGGCATGGTCGTCGCTTAGTGTTTAGAGCCCGCTACGAGGGCCGGAGCCCCCGGTTGATGGTGTCGGTAATGGCTATAAGGTTGTGAGCCGATCCCGAATGCGAAGGCCGGAGCCCCGTTACTTTAATTGAGACGGCGACGGCTATAAGGTTGAGAGTCCATCCCGGATGCGAGGGCTGATTGAGACGGCGATGGCTATAAGCTTGAGAGCCCATCCCAGATGCGAGGGCTGGAGCCCCNTCGCTTTCATTGAGACGGCGATGGCTATAAGGTTGTGAGCCCATCCCGGATGCGAGGGCCGGAGCCCCCGGGTGATTGAGACGGCGATGGCTATAAGGTTGTGAGCCCATCCCGGATGCGAGGGCCGGAGCCCCCGGGTGATTGAGACGGCGATGGCTATAAGCTTGAGAGCCCATCCCGGATGCGAGGGCCGGAGCCCCCGGGTGATTGAGACGGCGATGGCTATAAGCTTGAGAGCCCATCCCGGATGCGAGGGCCGGAGCCCCCGGGTGATTGAGACGGCGATGGCTATAAGCTTGAGAGCCCATCCCGGATGCGAGGGCCGGAGCCCCCGGGTGATTGAGACGGCGAGGGCTTTAAGGTTATGAGCCCGTCCCGCCGTGGGGGGTTGGGAATGCCGGAGCACGCAAAGCGCGTCAAGGATGTGGTTTTTTTTTTTTTTTTGTGTGGCCCACCTCTATAAAAAGCAAAAAAAGGGGGGGGCGTTGGAAAGAGGCATTCTGCATTTGGGAAAGAAAAAAAATTGAGAGAGAAGACGAGAGCAGAAATGGTGAGAGAGGGGAAGCAGGTGGCCGAGGGGTCGCCCGCAGATGGGGGTCGGCGGGGCCAAGGGGTCGGCGGCGGTGGAGAGAAGGAAAGAAGAGGGGAAGGGGGAAGGAGGGAAGAAGAGGGGAAAGGGGAGGGGGGTCGGCCGCACGAGGGGGGTCGGCCAATCGCGGAGGGTCGGGCACCCCGGGGGGGTCGGCGAACGTGGGAGAGAGGAGAGAAGGGAGGGAAAAAAGGAGGAGAGGGGAAGGGGGTCGGCCGCACGAGGGGGCTCGGTCGGGAGCAGGGGAGATTCGGGGGATGCGTCGTCGGGGGGAAAAGGAAGAGAAGGGAGGAGAGAAGAAAGGGGTCGGGCGCAGGAGGTGGGTCGTTGGCGCCGAAGGCGTCGGGATCTGGAGGGAGATCGGCGGGGGAAGGTGGGTCGGGAGCTGGAGGGAAGTCATCGGGGGCGGGGGGGTCGGGAGCTGGGGGGAAGTCGGCGGCAGGGGGGTCGGGAGCTGGGGGGAAGTCGGCGGCAGGGGGGTCGGGAGCTGGGGGGAAGTCGGCGGCAGGGGGGTCGGCGGGGCCAAAAGCCACGGGCAAGGTCACACTCGCGGAGCCGGTCCCCGTTCTGAAAAAGTTGAAGCAGCAAATGTGGGTGAAACCACGAGGTGGGGCAGCGAGCGCGGGGCGGCCACCGCGAAATGTGACGACGGAACCGGTGCCGCCTCCGCCAACAGATGAAGCCGAAGCTATGGGAGGTGGTGAGACGGGAGTGCCACTTTCATTTGATGATGCGTCGGTGAAGACGTACGATCCCGATCCGGATAAGTCGGTCACGCCATTGAGAGTAAAAGGGGTAGTACCGGCCGTCCCTGGCCGAGAGTTGTGGAGGGAGCTGGCCATCCGTGTAGCTGATGGTGCGTTCACGGTGCCATGGAGTGGGGCGTCGATGAGGGAGGAGCCACGGATGCCGTCACCATATGTGCGGGCCCCTAGCTGGGAGGATGCGCCCGTGCCGTCACCGAGGTATGTGGCGGGGTTGTTGGTGGAGCGTGCGGATATACCTTGGGCACCTGTGGTGTTCAAGGGGCACGGAGCGATGCCGATCGGGTGGGATTTCTGGTGCGATCACATGATGGAGGTGCCGAGGTGGGCGGCTGTATTGGATGTGTTGGGGTTGGTGCCGGCGATTGATATTACGGCGAGGGGGGTGGAGCTTTATAGAGACACGCCGGGGATGACTTTGCTGTTGTCGCGATGGAGTACTCAGACACACACCTTTGTGACTGAGTGCGGAGAGATTGGGCCGACGCTGCTCGATGTGATGATGCTGACGGGCTTGCCGATGCATGGAGAGTTGGACGCACGTGTGACGCGGCTGACTAATGATGAGCGGGTGTTGCAGACGCAGTTGCTTGATATTTTGGCGGAGACGAAGACGCATCGCAAGGCGACATATAGCGGGTGGCTCCGATTGTTCTATGGCACGCCGCAGGTGAGGTCGGGGCAGAAGTTGGGCAATGCGGCTCATTTTGTGATGGGGCCGTATCACAATGACGAGCGATATGAGATGGTGGCCTTTTTGATGATGTACTTGTCGAGGTAAGTGTAATGCGTTCGTGCCTGTATGTTCGTAGATGTGATGCAAGTTGAGATTGTGTATAATGCGTTGGCGTGTTGTTTTGTTTTGCAGGTTCGTGTTTGAAGGGACGCCGGAGGATGGTATATCGGCGAAGGTGATTCCCCTGGCGATTCGGATGGCGCAGGGGAAGCGTGTTGGGCTAGCTCCCGTGTACCTGGGCACCATGTACTCGCGATTGGATCAGTTCGTGAATGATGTGAAGAGGTCGCACGGGCGGTACCAAGTGGCGACCTACGTGGATTGGATGTTCCTGCAGCGGTACTTGTATGAGTGCTTTCCAGACTATCGTCCGACAGGATATCCGCTCGAGCATCCAGCACCGAGGACGAGGACAGTGATGCACAGCGGCAGATCGCGGGAAGTGGCATTATGGTGCAGCGGGGCGCGGGCATGTGCATGGGCGGGCATCAAGAGGCCGGAGTGTCCATTGGCGCGTTTGATAGATGCAAGGGAGGCGTGCGTGGTACGTCCGTATACAGAGATGCATGCGTCATACGGAGTGCCCCCTTGGTTGCACGGGCAGGAGATGACGATAGACTTGAGCAGAATGGGGGTGTTGCCACCGGCGGACGTTGTGCTCCTGGTGGCGTACTTTCCAGGTTGGCTGCCGGTGATGACGGATGACGGCGCGAAGCCTGCAGAGAACCTTTATTACGTGGCTCGGTATTGCCCGGACCAGTTGTCGCGTACATTTGGTTATGACTTAGAGCCGCCATGTGGGTATCGTAGCCCGTGGAGTGTGACGACCGCCTTCGGGTACACGCGGGATGATAGAGTCCGCGAGTGGCCGGCACCTGTGGTAGCGTGGAGGAGGCCCGGGAGAGCATCAGTGGGGGTGGTGACGGCGGAGTATGCACAGTGGTGGGAGCGCCTGCGGGCGGTCTGGGCGGAGTGGTTGGCACAGCCATCGGGGACACGACGGTTGGTTGACGTGTATGCCTATGACCGGGCATTGAGCTTGATATCGATGACAGCGGCGAGGCAGGCCGGTATGCTGGTGCTAGTGACGGGGAGTGCGGTTGTGAGTTCGGAGATGGATCCTGATGAAGAGGGCGAGGAGTCCGAGGAGGAGACTCCAGAGGAGGACCATGGGGAGGAGCCAGTGGTGGCGGTACTGCGGGCGCCCGGGGCCGGCAAGGGGCCCTTGTCGTTATTGCGAGTGGGCATGATGGAGGGGGCTCGTCAGGCGAGTGCGGGTTCTTCAGACTTGCGGCTGACAGGATCGAAGAGGCTGCGGGAGGTGTCAGAGGAGCCAGTGGTTGAGGTAGGTCAAACCATGGCCGTTTTTGATTGAATCTCGCTTTGCTTGCGTTTGTTGTCTTTTGATGTTTATATAAAAATATGCTAACGGTTGCTTTTGGACAGGAGTACGGTGGACAGGCGATGGAAAGCGGCAACGGCGCGCACGTAGCGGTTGAGACTGAGGCGGTGAGAGCAACCGAGGTTGATGAGCCAGTAGGCGGGGATGAGCCGATAGCGTTTGGCGTGTCGGGGGCCGTGGCTAGTGGCGGGGTGTGTCCACCACCAGAGGGCGAGGAGGTGGTGGATGATGCGTATGGTGGCTTGGTCGACGAGTCGTTGATGTTCGATGCCAGTGGCTACTGGTGGACAGGCGCGGCGACGGAGACTGCGGCGGTTGAGCGGGGGGATTTGATGGAGTTGGAGCCTGTAGTGGCGATTCCGATTCAGGAGGTAGAGATCCCGGTGCAGCCGGTGCAGGCTGTTGCGGTGGCGTCGTCAGGGTCGGCCGTTGAGGCGAGTGCGACGTTAATGGCGATGCACTCGATGACCGTCGGTGCACAGGCAGCCGGAGAGGTACGTGAGAGGCCTGTGATGGCGTCGAGTGGCACAGCGGCCGGAGAGGCGAGTAGGGGGTCGTCGAGCGGTCAGGCTGACGTGGTACTATGGGAGAACCTTCAGCTACCTTCGGAGACAGTGCGCCGGTTAGAGATGGTGAAGGCGGCGTATCCGCAGACGTTTGCGGGGGTAGACTTGGAGAACCCGGTGCTGCAGAGATGGGTGTATTCAGGTTTTGTGGAGTGGCTGCTTCCGTTCGCGAGTGTTCCGGCGACGGGCTGGACGACGGGGTTTATTGAGCGGTCGCTGAGAGAGTTCGCGACGTTCACTTCGTTGGGTGTTCAGCTAGATTGGTTGGCCGAGTTCTTTAGGTCGAGGAGCGAGGGTGGTGGTGTGGGCGAGAGGATGACCTTGGTACGTATGGAGGAGATGCTGCTCGAGAGGCGCCGCCAGGGGTTAGAGGTGGAACGATCAGAGATCAACGGAGAGTTGGTCGTGATTGATAGAGGTGGTGGAGATAGAGAGGCAGCTGGCGGATTTGCAGAGACGTCTGAGTGATCTTCAGAGGCGGCGGATGGATGCCGAGGTGCGAGAGGCGGATCGTTTGAGGCGGCAGGCTGAGTTCGAGGCGGAGCGGTCGGCGCTGCAGGTTCAGCGTCAGGCATTGCAGGCGTTTAGCGCTCACCCGGTAGCCGTTTTGTTATCTAGCTTCCGATAGGTTTATCGTAGACTTGTTGTCTAGGGAGTGCCCGATAGTGGCCAAAGACGTTTTATGTATGCATACATCTATTTTGCTGGCTCATGAAATGTGATTGCATGCTATTTTGTTAACACTGTCGTGGGTGCATGGTATAGTCGTTTGTATATTGCGATTGTGCGTTGCTTCTGTTGGATGTCGTTTGTATATCGAGAACAAATACTTGATAACCAGAAATGAAATATAACAGTAAAGGCCAAGTAGGGAGTGAAAGGATTGTACACTGCTAATGTGTGGATTAAGGAATGCATCTTTACATAAAAAAAGAACTCGTAACAAGGAACAAAAGTACATGCCAGTACATGTGCGTGCATACACAAAAGGTTGGGTCGTGGGTGGGGGACATGTCGCAAACTGATCATGCATAGTACTTCTTCAGATAGCGACCATTGACAGGGGCGGTAAGTTGTCCGTCGTCTGGATTGAGCAAGAGGTACGAACCATTGCTTCTGGCAGTGTGTATTTCGAATGGCCCCTCCCAGTTAGGTGTAAACTTAGGAGCTGACAAATTGGCCCGTACATGCTTGGCGGCTTGGAGGACAAGGTCGCCTGCTGCGAAGGAGCGAGGTTTGATGGTCTTCCCGTAGGCTTTGACAAGCTTCTCATGATATGCTTTCATTCGCCGGATGGCAGTGGCTCTTCTTCATCAAGGCTCTCAAGTGCCACCATTCTGGTTTACTTTTCCCCGAGACCACTGCTGAGGGATAGACGCGCCGAGGCGACTGCGATTTCGGCTGGCACTACACATTCGTCCCCGTAGACGAGGGAGAAGGGTGTGGCCTTCGTAGCTGTGTGTCTGGCAGTTCTGTAGGCCCAAAGGGCATGACGCAGTTTCCGGGACCAAGAGTTGCTTGCGTCGTGGACCGTGCGTGGCCAAACGTGCAACAACGTTTTGTTAGAGGCTTCAGCCTGACCGTTGCCTTGTGGATAATAAGGAGTCGACGTGGCATGATTGATATCGTCTGCTTCCATAAGAGTCCGAACATCCCGATTGATGAATGGTGTGCCGTTGTCGGAGATAATACATCGGGGGATGCCGAAGCGACATATGATGTGGTCGCGTAAAAAGTTGGCGATGGCGCCCCCCGTGGCTCTTCGCAGGGGTATGGCTTCGACCCATTTTGTGAAACGCTCCGTTGCGACCATGATCCAAATGTGACCTTTTGACGGTGGATGTATGGGGCCAATAAGGTCGAGAGCCCAAGAGTGGAATGGCCAAGGGGCCGCAATCATACGTAGGTCGGACGCTGGCATGTGTATTCTATCTGCATGTCTCTGGCAGGGTTGACAGTGTCGTACATGGGAGATTGCATCGTACTCCATAGTTGGCCAGTAGTACCCCAGTCTGAGTAGTTCTGCATACAACTTCTGAGAACCTTGGTGTTCGCCACAAACACCATTGTGCACTTCGTTGATCACCTCGACTGCTTGGGCACCCTGTAAGCATCGTAGGGTGCGTCCCGAAAATCCTTTGCGAAACAATTCGCCTTCCGTCTCAAAATACTTGACCGACTTGCGTTTGATAGAACGTGCCGAGTTGCGGTCAGATGGTAGCAGTCCGTGGGACAGATATTGCAGGAAGGGCTGGCGCCAGTCACCCTCAATACTGGCGACAAGAGCTTCCGTACGGTCTGGTGCATAAAGGCATTCTGAGCAACCCTGCTGTACATCTGAAGCATCCTTGGCCATGGATGGCCAGAAGAGACCCATTCGCTGGAGACGACGGTATAGTGGCGGTCCGTCGAGGCCGCAACACTTTTGATGCCCATATTGCAGTTTGTGCTTTGCTTCTGTCGGTGCCAAACATCGTGCCAGAGTGCCTCCGGGACATCGCTTGTACAGGATGTCTCCTAACATGAAGAATTCTGTAAGGGTGGAGATGGAAGCGAGTGATGGTGTTCTAAGCTGGTCGATGATCGGCTGCCTCCAATCATCGGTCGTAGTGTCCGTTGGTACCAAGTCCAACGTTGTGCACGGTGCCGCCCTTTTGATAATGGTTAGCACACGTTGTTCACCGTCAATGTCTATTTTTGACGCGATCGTGGCTAAGCTGTCCGCATGTCGGTTGTGGCTTCTGCTGTGATGCTCGTATTGGACATGGCCAAGCTGCCCCTCCAAGTGTTGTACTAAGGTACGATAAGGTGCCAAGGCTGGTTCCCTGACTGCAAACTCCCCATCGGCCTGCTTCATGATTAGGTTCGAGTCCCCCTTTACATGCACTGACTTAGCCCCCATGCTAACGGCTAGCATGAGGCCGAGGACGAGGGCGTCGTACTCGGCTTCATTGT
>JAVXUO010002401.1:0-42478 GCA_033065855.1 Escallonia rubra
GCAAAAAAGAAATAACAAAAAAAATTACGAGATTTTTCGGAAGCTATGAATGTGCCCTAGAAGTGTGCCGAATAGGCCCTTCCTAGGAAAACCCAAAAAATAATGTGTCTCGTTTTTCGCCGAAATTCTTACGAATGGGCTAACTAGCGTGCCTGAGGTGCAATGAGCAAAAAGAAATGACAAAAAAAATTACGAGATTTTTCGGAAGCTATGAATTGTGCCCTAAAGTGTCCCGAATAGGCCCTTCCTAGGAAAACCCAAAAAATAATGTGTCTTGTTTTTCGCCGAAATTCTTACGAATGGGCTAACTAGCGTGCCTGAGGTGCAATGAGCAAAAAAGAAATGACAAAAAAAATTACGAGATTTTTCGGAAGCTATGAATTGGCCCCTAAGTCTACGAATAGGCCCTTCCTAGGAAAACCCAAAAAATAATGTGTCTTGTTTTTCGCCGAAATTCTTACGAATGAGATAACTAGCGTGCCTGAGGTGCAATGAGCAAAAAAGAAATGACAAAAAAAATTACGAGATTTTTCGGAAGAACAAACCAAATCACAAATTAAAGATTCAACAAACCAAATCACAAATTTAAACATTATAAACGTTATTCGTTATACAACTGAAACATTAACCCTAACACTCTTCATCATCATCGTCCTCCTCGACCATACTGCCAGGTGCAAGACCTAACGCTTTATAATGGTTTCTCTTGTCATGATCAGTCATCTTATTACACAACGCACACTTTCGCAATTTTTTTTGACCCGTTTCTTTTTCAATCGGATTCTTCATGCGTATTTCTCGTTTTCGCCCTTTTGTTTGAGAAATAATTGGATCAAAAATGTCGTCCTCCTCACCTTGCATGCTAGTGCCGTCAATGACTGGCTGTTTGCCTCGATTGAATCTACCGGCTCGAGTCGTCCGAGTAGTCGGAGTGTCCCGTCTTTGTGGATCAGCCATCCTAAACTGTGCATGCTTAGCCGTATCCCGTGCGGCTGCTTCAACTTGATACTTGTACCCATCAAACGTTGACGCTGCATCCAATGATAAACTGTGCATGATGTTACAAAGGTGATTATATCGCAGCGGCTCAGATTGCTCGAAATCAACTGAAACATTGGGCACGTAAGGAATGTGACCGTGGACTCTATTGGCTTCCTTCGTCCACCGTTCCAAGCTATACTGTTGAGGGATTTCACTAGCATTCTTCGAGATCAAAACCCTCAACGCGTGTCGACAAAGTATACCTTTATGCTCAAACAATTGACAGTTGCAATTTACCAACCCGATGTCCATACATTTAGCCACGGTAAAATGTCTTCTGTTCCTCGGAGTCGACGAAGAGCACGGATTGGGAAAATTCGTTACGTTCGTCAAAGCATAAACCTTGAGCTCTCTGGTGGAATACTCGTGCAACTTTGTCATGCCATATTGATTCGACTTTAGTAGTTCTTCTTGAAACTGTCTAAACATTTCCTTGGTATAGACTTGAGCCGCATGAGCCTCCAAAGGTGAAAAGAGTAGTATGGCTCTTTCCTTGTAAGCCATAGCCGCGTCGGCTTCTCTCTCACGGTACAATTGCCTATCAACGGCTTTCTGCATCTCCAGTACGAACTCCACTATACTTGAAGACTGGCTTACGTACCCATCAAAGAATGAATTCATAGCTTCGCTTCTCGAGGTCGTAGTCATTCCGGCTGCAAAAAACTTCTTGGTGTAGGCACCGACCCACTGTGTCTTGATCGCATACAACGATTGTAACCAGGCATGATTGTGCAAATTGTAGTCATCCATTAACGTGGCCCACCTCTCCTCGAACACGTCTACCGTCAACGATTTCTTCACACATGTATTAAAGTCAGTCTTGAATTCCGGATGGTCTGCATATACATGGTGAAGCCGTTCGGGATATTTGTTGCTTATGTGCCACGTGCACATGCCATGGTGAGTATCTGGAAGGACCTTAGCGATTGCATTTTTCATTGCCAGATCTTGGTCGGTGATGATGGTCTGTGGAGGAATACGATACATTGCTTGAAGCCACGTTTCAAATAACCACGTAAATGACTCCTCCGTCTCATCCCTAAGCAGGGCAAAGCCAAACGAGATTGACTGATAGTGGTGGTTCACCCCCGTGAACGGAGCAAAAGGCATAGAGTACTTATTGGTGCGGTATGTGGTGTCAAACGTCACAACATCCCCAAAATTTAGGTAAGCAGCTATAGAACGGGGGTCCGCCCAAAATATAGTACTAATGCGGTTCTCATCATCGAGTTGGATACTGTAGAAAAATCCAGAATTCTCACTCTGAAGGCACCTGAAGAGATCAATGGTAGCTTGAGCATCATTCCTACCGAAAGACTCTCTCTTCTGAGCACGAAGTTCATTTCGAAGGTCTACGTCGTTGAAACTCAACTTGTCAATCCCCCCAGCCTGGCTTGAGAAAACCCCCATCATCTTAGAAGGTGGAATTTTAGCCCCGGCCATTGTAAAAATCAGTTGTTTGTGTGCCGCGCTAATTTCTCGGTGTTGATGAATTTGACCAATCTTACTGGGAGTCATCAACTGATGATTATGACTCAAGTCCACTCCCGTCACAACCCAATGGTTTTCTTTTTTCCGGTGTACTGCATACACATGGGCCTTGCAGCCGGTACCCGGAAATGTGTCGCGTTTTCTTTGTCTTGTTGTCCCTTCGTCACTGATCGGAACGACCGGGGGTACATGCGGTGCTCCTCTATGACACTCAAATAACCTTGCACCAATTTGATCGGTATTCACCCGTTTTCTACTCGTCCTAGTTCGAATACCGAAACCCATCGTTTTCGAATATGCTCTGTAGTATGCTTCGACTTCGTCAAGTGTTTGAAAAACTTGATCCAAGTAAGGTGGATCAGAACCTTCACAAAAAATATTTCCTCTAGTTGCATCCATATTTATACTGAAATCTAAAAAATAAAAATTATATCATTCTCAACAAGTCATAGAATTAAATAAAAGAAGAATGGACTCTATTTGCAGTGTAATAGCGGGGAAAATTAGTATAATGTAAAATTACCAAAATAGCCCCCGATGAGCGGCAAATTACCGAAATGCCCCCGGGGGTTCATTATCACCATAACGCCCCAAATCAGCTTCGAAAGCACCTTTCAGGTGCTTTGCTTACATTTCTGGACGAAGCAGTCATTTGAAAAACTGAAAGGGGCAAAGTAACGAAAATACCCCTCTCGGGAATGCGAATTACCAAAATGCCCCCTGCCATCAGAAAACCTTCATAGTTTTTCAGTCATCGCCCCAACAAGCTTTATCTAATTCACAACTTTAAAGTATAACTTTTCGGATGTCTCACACCCTTTCCTGAACTAAAAGTGGTTCGGGAAATTCGTGTAATGTAAAATTAGGAAAATAGAACCCGATGAGCGGCAAATTACCGAAATGGCCCGGGGTTCATTAGGACCCCAACGCCCCGCGAAACGGCTTCAAATCAGCCTTCGCTAGGGTGTGCTTACATTTACGGACAGTATTGACGCTCGAAAAAGTTGACAGCGTGAAATTACGAAAATACCCCTCTCGGGCGGCGAATTACCAAAATGCCCCCTGGCATCGGGAAAAATCTCAAAAGTGATTTAAGACGCTATTCTAAGGTTGCTGAGTTCATCCTTGGTCTAAAAAGCATTTTAGGGATTTTTCGTAAAAAAATCCCGAACCGGTGTCCGGATCGAGCGCTTAAAAGATAATTCGGGGCAAGAAATTGCTACCGGCTTCGGAATGGCCCGGATTCCTGGGGAATGGCACTTCCCAGCCTTCGCTAGGGTGTGCTTACATTTACGGACAGTATTGACGCTCGAAAAAGTTGACAGCGTGAAATTACGAAAATACCCCTCTCGGGCGGCGAATTACCAAAATGCCCCCTGGCATCGGGAAAAATCTCAAAAGTGATTTAAGACGCTATTCTAAGGTTGCTGAGTTCATCCTTGGTCTAAAAAGCATTTTAGGGATTTTTCGTCAAAAAATCCCGAACCGGTGTCCGGATCGAGCGCTTAAAAGATAATTCGGGGCAAGAAATTGCTACCGGCTTCGGAATGGCCCGGATTCCTGGGGAATGGCACTTCCCAGCCTTCGCTAGGGTGTGCTTACATTTACGGACAGTATTGACGCTCGAAAAAGTTGAAAGCGTAAAATTACGAAAATACCCCTATCGGGCGGCGAATTACCAAAATGCCCCCTGACATCGGAAAAAATCTCAAAAGTGCTTTAAGACGCTATTCTAAGGTTGCTGAGTCCATCCTTGATCTAAAAAGCATTTTTGGGATTTTTCGGCATAAAATCCCGAACCGGTGTCCGGATCGAGCGCTTAAAAGCCCGTTCGGCAAAAAATTGCTACCGGCTTCGGAATGGCCCGAATTCCTGGGGAATGGAACTTTCCAACATCCTAGGGCTCTCAAAAAAATTTCGCGCGAAACCGCGCTAGCTTGATATTTTAAATTACAATGCGAAGTTACAAAGTTGCGCGTATCAGTTAACCCCTTTCCAGTATTTGAAAAATCTGAAATTTTTACCTGATACAGATATTTTAAAAATAACTAGGGTCTCTTTTCTGTACTTTGGCAAAATCTAGCTCTAGCTATTTTTTATAAATTCGTGAAAATTCATAATTTTGACGCCCTAAAAAATCGCTATTACCGAATCTTTCGAATGTAATACCCCGATTTGTAAAAACGTAATTTTGACGCCCTAAACACGAATTTTAGACTATGGTAAGAAAAATTTAAGCGTAACAACAATTTAAATTAACATTGAATTATAAGAAAATTCAAAATACTTACTTGTTTGGACTTGAAAAAAATGACGAAGAAATCCACCGATATTCTTCTAGAAATAAACCACCGATCTTCTAGCGTAAATTTTTTTTCGCTCGTATTGTTGTGGAAATTATGTAGGTGAGATAGGGAGACTGATGAGAGTGTAAGAAATAATTCGGGGGAAGAGGGTTTTTATAGGCAGAAAAGTGAGCCGTGGGAGGGGGGGGGGGGGCAAAACAAGCAAATTGGAGGGAGGAAGGTCTGCCGAAGGGGGGGTGGGGGTCTAGGGAAAAAATTGGACAAGTGGGGAATGGGGTGGGGGTCTGGGAAAAAATTTGGACAAGTGGGGAGGGGGGTGGGGGCCTAGGGGAGGGGGGGAAATAAACAAGTGGGGAGGGGGAAGAGGGGTGGGGGCCAAGGGAGTGGGTTACTGCCGAATATTATAAGTGAGAGGGGCTGCTGGGGGAATCTGCCGAAGGGGGGGGGGGGGCAAGGGAGGGGGTGGGGACACGTGGGGGGGAGGGAAAAAAAAATGGACTGAATGGGCCCAATCTCGTGACTTTCGCAATTGGCCCAAAGCCAATCGCATGAAAGTCAGGCGATTGGGCCACAGCCAATCGCCCGAAAGTCAGGCGATTGGCCCAAAGCCAATCGCCTGATTTTCGGGCGATTGGCTTTGGCCCAATCGCCTGACTTTCGGGCGATTGGCCCAAAGCCAATCATGGGCCCCTTTCGCCATAAATGGCCCAGTCCAGCCGTCCTTTTTTTTTTTTTTATGCAATCGCATGACTGTCAAGCGATTGGGTGGGAAAATTTTATTTTCCCACCGGTGGGTGTGTATCGAACCTTATATATATATGTACATATATATAGATATATATGTACACATATATATACATATATAGATATACATATATACATATATATATACATATGTATACATATATATATATACATATGTATACATATATATATATATATATACATATATACATATGTATACATATATATATGTATATAGATATATATATATATATGTACATATATATATATATATATGTACATATATATATATATGTACATATATGTACATATATATATATATATATATAGATGTATATATATATATATATGTATACATATGTATATATATATGTACATATGTATATATATGTACATATATATCTATATATATGTACATATATATATATATGTACATATATATATATATATATATATATATATATAGATGTATATATATATGTACATATATATATATACATATATATATATATATATATATGGGGTTCGATACACATCGACCGGTGGGAAAAAAAAAAATTTCCCACCAATCGCTGCTCAGTCAAGCGATTGGCCCAAAAGGAAAACCCCAATCGCCAGAAAGTCTTGCGATTGGAATTTTTGGGGCAAAAATCCCAATCGCAAGACTTTCTTGCGATTGGAATTGTCCTTTTTTTGTCCTTTTTTTTTCTCCCCCTTCTCCCCCGGTCAACAATCACGGCCTCATGGCCCCCACCCCTCCTCCCCCCCCACCCCTCCTCCGGTCAACCTTCCTCCCCCCCTCCTCCGGTCAACCTTCCTCCCCCCCCCCTTGGCCCCCACCCCTCCTTTCTTTATTTATTTGTCACTTAATTAGACAGTTTTTCACGAATTTATAAAAAATATCTAGAGCTAGATTTTCCCAAAGTACAAAAAAGAGACCCTAGTTATTTTTAAAAGATCTGTATCATGTAAAAATTTTAGATTTTTCCAAATACTGGAAATGGGTAAACTGATACGCGCAACCTTGTAACTTTGCAGTGTAATTTAAAATATCAAGCTAACGCGATTTCGCGCGAAACTTTTTTGAGAACCCTAGGATGTTGGGAAGTTCCATTTCCCAGGAATTCGGGCCATTCCGAAGCAGTTAGCAATTTTTCTGCCGAACGGGCTTTTAAGCGCTCGATCCGGACACCGGTTCGGGATTTTTGGGCGAAAAATCCGTAAAATACTTTTTAGATCAAGAATGAACTCAGGAAGCTTAAAATAACATTTTAAAGCAATTTTGAGATTTTTCCTGATGCCAGGGGCATTTTGGTAATTTGTCACCCCGAGAGGGGTATTTTGGTAATTTTACGGTGTCAAGTTTTTCGAAGGACTTCTCAGTCCATAAATGTAAGCACAGCACCTAAAAGGCTGGTTTGAAGCCGATTCGCGGGGATTAAATGTCGCTAAAGGTGAAAACTTAATTAGACAGTTTTTCACGAATTTATAACAAATAGCTAGAGCTAGATTTTGTCAAAGTGCAAACAAGCGACCCTAGTTATTTCTAAAAGATCCGTATCAGGTAAAAATTTCAGATTTTTCCAAACTCTGGAAACGGGTTAACTGATACGCGCAATCTTGTAACTTCGCAGTGTAATTTAAAATATCAAGCTAGCGCGATTTCGCGCGAAACTTTTTTGAGAACCCTAGGATGTTGGGAAGTTCCATTTCCCAGGAATTCGGGCCATTCCGAAGCCGTTAGCAATTTTTTTGCCGAACGGGCTTTTAAGCGCTCGATCCGGACACCGGTTCGGGATTTTTGGGCGAAAAATCCAGTAAATCGGGGAGGGGAGGGGGGGGGGGGGATATTGCTAAATAATCACGTTGGCGTTAAATTTTAGGGAACTAGCGTTATTAAGCGTTCGGAGTGGTGGGAAGTGAGGAATGATTTTAATACATTAAAATAATGATTTAATGACTATTGATAATGCGTTGGTAAGCTAGGTTAACGATTCAGTTACAGTTTTGGAATGTAAATATTATGGATGCTAAGTTGGTTTACGATTATATTTTGTTCTTACAGATATGGATTTCAACCCTGGACCTCATGATACATCAATCCTATACGATGACGATGACCACGTCGCGAGGCACGTATTTGACGGTGTCGATAGGAGTGTTTTGGAAACAATTCAAAGCACAAGTCACCTCGACGAGTGGGTACTGAACGAGGAACAAATACAACTATTACACCGTCAAAATTTGACCGTGTTCACCGATTGCGGGATTTGGTCTTGGCACGACGATTGCCTTATATCCGCTCTAGTTGAACGATGGAGGGGCGAGACGAACTCATTTCACTTCCGGTTTGGTGAAATGACTATTACATTAGAGGACGTCGGATTTATACTTGGAATCCCATGTCACGGCAGACCCATTACTTCGAGTAAAACGTCTGCATCCATAGCGAAGATGGCTATGCAGTATTTTCTGGGAATTCCGAGGGACGCTCTTACAACCAACGGCATAAAACTTAAATGGCTGAGAGAGCAGTACGGCGAGCTACCGGATGTATACACTCCTCATGATTTGGTGACGTATACGAAGGCATTCCTTTTGTATATTACTGGATCTATATTACTTCCGACGCAAAAAAAAAACACGGTGCATCCGAAGTATATGGTGTTCTTGGAGGATCTTGAGGAGGTATACTCGTATTCGTGGGGTTCAGCTGTCCTTGCGCACCTATATCGAGCATTGCACAAAGCTACGAGAAAGGCTGCCAAGTCCATTGCCGCCTGCATTACTCTGTTACAGGTTTGAGCATTTATATTCTTAGTTGACGTGTCAATATATTCGTGATTAATTACTAATTCCATATAATGTTTGCGTTCACAGGTTTGGTCTTACGAGAGGCTACCCGCGGGTCGTCCACAGCCCGTAGCTGATTCCGATGAGACGTGGCCTAGGGTGTGGGCCTGGGGGCCTACGACCAAACGGAGGAGACGGGTAGACCCTCACCACCATCTAATGTTCTATCGGGGGGAACTAGATATGATGGATGCATCCCAGGTGACGTGGCAGCCATATGGGAAGGTGATGCATCAATTGGATGAGTTGTGTTGGCAACTTCCGGTGTCATACGTGCTGGCATGTTTTGTCCTTGCTCATAGTATATTCTTATTGTAACATAGGCTTGATGACTTTTTAATTGTTGGATGCAGACTACTATCTTCTCGCTAGCGTGCCGAGATTATTCGGGGGAATCCATCACCAGGAATTCGACGGTAGAGCCTTGGACGGTCGTGATGATACATGACCGACCAAAGCAATATAACAGTCACGATTGCGGGATTTACGTCCTCAAGTACATGGACTACATTGCTCGCTCGGAGGTGCTCAGATATACGTCGTGGACTAGGAAGGCTGCCTTGACGTTTAGGTATAGGATAGCCTGGGAGCTGAAAAAGAATGAAGCTAGATGCCTTCATTACCATTATCCTAACTAGCGTGACTAAGGTGCAATGAGAAAAGAACCCCTTAAACAAAATGTACATGTATTTTCGTAAGCTATGAATTTGGCGATAAAGTGTGCGCGAATATGCCTTTTATAGGAAAACCAAATATATTATTTGTCTCCATTTTCGCCGAAATTCTTACGAATGGGCTAACTAGCGTGCCTGAGGTGCAATGAGCGAAAAAAAAGTGACAAAAAAAATTACAAGATTTTTCGGAAGCTATGAATTGGGCCCTAAAGTGTGCCCGAATAGGCCCTTCATAGGAAAACCCAAAAAATAACGTGTCTCGTTTTTCGCCGAAATTCTTACGAATGGGCTAACTAGCGTGCCTGAGGTGCAATGAGCGAAAAAAAAGTGACAAAAAAAATTACAAGATTTTTCGGAAGCTATGAATTGGGCCCTAAAGTGTGCCCGAATAGGCCCTTCATAGAAAAACCCAAAAAATAACGTGTCTCGTTTTTCGCCGAAATTCTTACGAATGGGCTAACTAGCGTGCCTGAGGTGCAATGAACCAAAAAATTTACAAGATTTTTCGGAAGCTATGAATTGGGCGCTAAAGTGTGCGCGAATAGGCCCTTCCAAAAATATAATTCTCAACAAGTCATAGAATTAAATAAAAGAAGAATAAAAATTATTTGCAGTGTAATTGTTGGAAATTTTGTATAATGTAAAATTACCAAAATAGCCTCCGATGAGCGGCAAATTACCGAAATGCCCCCGGGGGTTCATTATCACCCTAACGCCCCAAATCAGCTTCGAAACAACCTTTCAGGTGCTTTGCTTACATTTCTGGACTAAGCAGTCATTTGAAAAACAACCTTTCAGGGGTTCATTATCTCTTGTTTGCACTTTGGCAAAATCTAGCTCTAGCTATTTTTTATAAATTCGTGAAAAACTGTCTAATTAAGTTTTCACCTTTAGCGACATTTAATCCCCGCGAATCGGCTTCAAATCAGCCTTTCAGGTGCTGTGCTTACATTTATGGACTGAGAAGTCCTTCGAAAAACTTGACACCGTAAAATTACCAAAATACCCCTCTCGGGGTGACAAATTACCAAAATGCCCCTGGCATCAGGAAAAATCTCAAAATTGCTTTAAAATGTTATTTTAAGCTTCCTGAGTTCATTCTTGATCTAAAAAGTATTTTACGGATTTTTCGCCCAAAAATCCCGAACCGGTGTCCGGATCGAGCGCTTAAAAGCCCGTTCGGCAGAAAAATTGCTAACTGCTTCGGAATGGCCCGAATTCCTGGGAAATGGAACTTCCCAACATCCTAGGGTTCTCAAAAAAGTTTCGCGCGAAATCGCGTTAGCTTGATATTTTAAATTACACTGCAAAGTTACAAGGTTGCGCGTATCAATTTACCCGTCTCCAGTATTTGGAAAAATCTGAAATTTTTACCTGATACAGATCTTTTAAAAATAACTAGGGTCTCTTTTTTGGACTTTGGGAAAATCTAGCTCTAGATATTTTTTATAAATTCGTGAAAAACTGTCTAATTAAGTGACAAATAAATAAAGAAAGGAGGGGTGGGGGCCAAGGGGGGGGGGGAGGAAGGTTGACCGGAGGAGGGGTGGGGGGGGGGGGGGGGTGGGGGCGATGAGGCCGTGATTGTTGACCGGGGGGAGAAGGGGGAAAAAAAAAGGACAATTCCAATCGCAAGAAAGTCTTGCGATTGGGATTTTTGCCCCAAAATTCCAATCGCAAGACTTTCTGGCGATTGGGGTTTCCTTTTTGGGCCAATCGCTTGACTGAGCAGCGATTGGGTGGGAAATTTTTTTTTTCCCACCGGTCGATGTGTATCGAACCCCTATATATATATATATATACATATATATATATATATATATATGTACATATATATATACGTACATATATCTTTATATATATATATGTACATATATATATATATACATATATATAGATATATGTACATATATATATATGTATATATCTTTATCTTTATATATATATATATATGTACATATATATGTATATTACGTATTGATTGTAAAGCTGCTAAAGATGTTCTTGAAAAAGACGTCAAAAATATTGCTTCAAAACAGATTTTTGCTAGATGGCAGGCTTTACTCTCATCTTTTGATTACACGAATTGAAGATACTATCTTTCAGGTCAAAGATGTTGTTTTTGATTTCTACAGCAAAATGCAACCTCCAAAAGGCATTAGTGATAATATCTTCGGCACTTCCCCTAGCTTTAATCTAGCTTCTTCCAGTTCCTCTGTTGTTAGAAATATTGAGCAACCCTTAATCAAACCTTCTATTGACTTGGATAGCAGATTCAAATTAAATTCTGAAGAACCAAGTGGTGAATTCCTCAAAGAATTAATGTCTAAACTAGGACAAATCAAAACCCCTAAAGAGAAATATCCTAAAGTTGAGACTTCTCAATCATCTCCTAAACATATCAATATGATAGGAGATATAGGGAGTGAGTCTGAGATTGAACCTGACAAATTAGAACAGCAATTTATTACTGCTATTGGAGCTACTAATTCAAGACCTCCTCTTAGAAATTACTACACCAGACCTACCCCTGTAGATATGCAATTAGAAGAAAAGAATCCTTCAAATTTGAGAATACAATTAACTATAGAAAGAATTTCTTTCCTCCAAACTATAGAACCCAAAGGTCCTACCATCCAAGACCTTGCTGATTCTGACAATTCTGCCAACAGTACCAAAGAATCCAGCTCTGGCAAAGAAGGATCTGACGAACCAATTTGTCAGGTTCAATCTCAGACTATATATATATATATATATATATATATATATATATATATATATATATATATATGTACATATATATGTAGATATATATGTACATATATATATATACATATATATGTACGTATATATATACATATATATATACATATATATATACATATATCTATATAGGGGGCCGATCCACACCCACCGGTGGAGAAAACGTTATTTCTCCACCGAACCGCTGCAAAGAGCAGCGGTTGAAGAAAAGAGGAAAAAACCCAACCGCAACAAAGTGTTGCGGTTGGCATCATGAAGCACAAAAGCCCAACCGCAACTCTTTGTTGCGGTTGGCAATTGTTGGTCAAAAATCACGGCTAACTTGTCCTTCCCCCCCCCCCCTCGTGGCCCCCACCCATCCTTCCCCCCCCCCGGTGGCTCCCACTTCTCCTCCGGTCAAAAATCACGGCTCAACTTCTCCTCCCCCCCCCCCTCGTGGCCCCCACCCCTCCTTCCCCCCCACCCCACGTGGCCCCCACCCCATTGTCCTTTCCTCCTCCTTCCCCCCGTGATGCCCCCCTTCCCCCTACGTGGTGTCTTTCCCTCCCCCCACCCCCACGTGTCCTTTCCCCCCACCCCTACGTGTCATTTCTCCCCTCCCCCCACCCCTACGTGTCATTTCCCCCCTGCCCCCAACTTACTGCTCACTCACGGACTGAGATTTTGTCCGTATTCTTTTTCCATCACTTTTCTATCTTTAAAATCCCTTCTCCCTGAACCATTTTGTCCACTCTCCTTATTCTCTATATCTCACCTACATAATCTCCACAACAATACAAAAAAAAAAAAATTTATGCTAACAGATCGGTGGATAACCGCTAGAAGATCGGTGGATTTTTCTTTCAATATATCAAGTTCAAACAAGTAAGTATTTTGAATTTTCTTATAATTCAATGTTAATTTCAAATTGTTCTTACCAATTGATTGTTTAAATTGTGTTACGCTTAAATTGTTCTTACCATAGTCTAAAATTCGTGTTTAGGGCGTCAAAATTACGTTTTTACAAATCGGGGTATTACATTCGAAAGATTCCAAACTAGCGATTTTTTAGGCCGTCAAAATTAGAATTTTTCACGAATTTATAAAAAGTAGCTAGAGCTATATTTTGCCAAAGTGCAAAAAAGAGATCCTAGTTATTTTTAAAAGATCTGTATCAGGGAAAAATTTCAGATTTTTCCAAAGACTAGAAAGGGGTTAATTGATACGCGCAACCTTGTAACTTTGCAATGTAATTTAAAATATCAAGATAACGCGATTTCACGCGAAAATTTTATGAGAACCGTAGGACGTTGGGGAGTTCCAGTCCCCAGGAATTTGGGCCATTCCGAAGCCCTTAGCTATTTTTTTGGCCGAACGGGCTTTTAAGCGCTCAATCCGGACACCGGTTCGGGATTTTTGGACGAAAAGTCCGTAAAATACTTTTTAGATCAAGAATGAATTCAGGAAGCCTAAAATAGATTTCAAAGCACTTTTGAGATTTTCTGATGCCAAGGGGGCATTTTGGTAATTTGCCACCCCGAGAGTGGTATTTTGGTAATTTTACGGTGTTAAGTTTTTCAAAGGGCTTTTTAGTCGAGAAATGTAAGCGAAACACCTGAAAGGTTGATTTGAAGCTGATTGCGGGGCGTAACTGTCGCTAAAGGTGAAAACATAATTAGACAAGTTTTCACGAATTTATAAAATATAGCTAGAGCTAGATTTTGCCAAAGTGTAAAAAATAGACCCTAGTTATTTCTAGAAGATCAGTATGAGGTAAAAATTTTAGTTTTTTCCAAAGACTGGAAAGGGGTTAACTGATACACGCAACCTTGTAACTTTGCAGTGTAATTTAAAATATCAAGCTAGCGCGATTTCGCACGAAACTTTTATGAGAACCCTAGGATGTTGGGAAGTTGCATTTCCCAGGAATTCGGGCCATTCTGAAGCCGTTAGCTATTTTTTTGGTCGAACAGGCTTTTAAGCACTCGATTCGGACACTAGTTCGAGATTTTTGGGCGAAAACTCCGTTGAATACTTTTTAGATCAAGAATGAATTCAGGAAGCTTAAAATAGCATTTTAAAGCACTTTTGAGATTTTCTGAAGCCAGGGGGCATTTTGGTAATTCGCCGCCCCGAGGGGTATTTGGGTAATTTTCCCAGAAAAGTTTTTCAACGGACTATTTAGTCCAGAAATGTAAGCAAAGCACCTGAAAGGTTGTTTTGAAGATGATTGCGGGGAATAATTGTCGCTAAAGGTGAAAACTTAATTAGATAGCTTTTCACGAATTTATAAAACATAGCTAGAGCTATACTTTTCCAAAGTGCAAAAAAGAGACCCTAGTTATTTTTAAAAGATCTATATGAGGTAAAAATTTCAGATCGGTGGATAACCGCTAGAAGATCGCTGGATTTTTCTTTAAATATATCAAGTTAAAACAAGTAAGTATTTTGAATTTTCTTATAATTCAATGTTAATCTCAAATTGTTTTTACCAATTGATTGTTGAAATTGTGTTACGCTTAAATTATTCTTACCATAGTCTAAAATTCGTGTTTAGGGCGTCAAAATTACGTTTTTACAAATCGGGGTATTACATTCGAAAGGTTCCAAAATAGCGATTTTGTATGGCATCAAAATTAGGATTTTTCACGAATTTATAAAAATATCTAGAGCTAGATTTTGCCAAAGTTCAAAGAAGAGACCCTAGTTATGTTTAAAAGATCTGTATCAGGTAAACATTTCAGATTTTTCCAAAGACTGGAAAGGGGTAAACTGATACGCGTAACCTTGTAACTTTGTAGTGTAATTTAAAATATCAAGCTAGCGCGGTTTCTCTCGAAACTTTTTTGAGAACCCTAGGATGTTGGGAAGTTCCATTTCCCAGGAATTCGGGCCATTCTAAAGCCGTTAGCTATTTTTTTGGCCGAACGGGCTTTTAAGCGCTCGATCAGGACACCGATTCGGGATTTTTGGGCGAAAAGTCCATAAAATACTTTTTACGACAAGAATGAATTCAGGAAGCCTAAAATAGCATTTCAAAGCACTTTTGAGATTTTCTGATGCCAGGGGGCATTTTGGTAATTTGCCACCCCGAGAGGGGTATTTTGGTAATTTTACCCCGTTAAGTTTTTTAAAGGGCTTTTTAGTCCAGAAATGTAAGCAAAACACCTGAAAGGCTGATTTGAAGCTTATTCCGGGGCGTAACTGTCGCTAAAGGTGAAAACTTAATTAGACAGTTTTTCACGAATTTATAAAATATAGCTGGAGCTAGATTTTGCCAAAGTGCAAAAAAAAGACCCTAGTTATTTCTAAAATATCGGTATCAGGTAACAATTTCAGATTTTTCCAAATACTGGAAAGGGGTAAACTGATACGCACAACTTTATAACTTTGCAGTGTAATTTAAAATATCAAGCTAGCGCGATTTCGCTCGAAACTTTTTTGAGAACCCTAGGATGTTGGGAAGTTCCATTTCCCAGGAATTCGGGCCATTCTAAAGCCGTTAGCTATTTTTTTGGCCGAACGGGCTTTTAAGCGCTCGATCCGGACACCGGTTCGGGATTTTTTGGCGAAAAATCCTTAGAATACTTTTTAGATTAAGAATGAATTCAGGAAGCTTAAAATAGCATTTTAAAGCAGTTTTGACATTTTCTGAAGCCAGGGGAGGGGGCATTTTCGTAATTCGCCGCCCCGAGAGGGGTATTTTGGTAATTTTCCCGTTAAAATTTTTCAACGGACTATTTAGTCCATAAATGTAAGCAAAGCACCTGAAAGGTTGTTTTGAAGCTGATTGCGGGGGTTATTTGGGGGCGTTGGAGTGATAATGAACCCCCGGGGGCATTTCGATAATTTGCCGCTCATCAGGGGCTATTTTCGTAATTTTACATTACACACAACTGGAGGAAATAATTTTTAACACCATGTGTGTTCCTAGGGTGTAACACTATGTGTGTTTAACGTGTGTACGAAACGTAATTGTTGCTAAAGGTGAAAACTTAATTAAACAGTTTTTCACGAATTTATAACAAATATCTAGAGCTAGATTTTGCCAAAGTTCAAAAAAAAGACCCTAGTTATTTTTAAAACATCTGTATCAGGTAAAAATTTCAGATTTTTCCAAACACTGGAATGGGATTAACTGATACACGCAACCTTGTAACTTTGCAGTGTAATTTAAAATATTAAGCTAGCGCGATTTCGCGTGAAACTTTTATGAGAATCCTAGGTTGTTGGGAAGTTCAATTTTCCATGAATTGGTTAGCTATTTTTTTTGCCGAACGGGATTCTAAGCACTCGATCCGGACACCGGTTCGGGATTTTTGGGCGAAAAGTCCGTAGAATACTTTTTAAATCAAGAATGAATTCAGGAAGCCTAAAATAGCATTTCAAAGCACTTTTGAGATTTTCTGATGCTAGAGGGCATTTTGGTAATTTGCCACCCCGAGAGGGGTATTTTGGTAATTTGCCACCCCGAGAGGGGTATTTTGGTAATTTTACGGTGTTAAGTTTTTCAAAGTGTTTTTAGTGCAGAAATGTAAGCAAAACACCTGAAAGGTTGTTTTGAAGCTAATTTGGGGGCGTTAGGGTGATAATGAACCCCCGGGGGCATTTCAGTAATTTGCCGCCCATCGGGGGTATTTTCGTAATTGAACATTCTAAAAAATTTTCGAAATTGGAGGAAATAATTTTATTTTTCTTTTATTTAATTCTATGACTTGTTGAGAATGATATAATTTTTATTTTTTAGATTCCAGTATAAATATGGATGCAACTGGAGGAAATAATTTTTATGAAGATTCTGATCCACCTTACTTGGGTCAAGTTTTTCAAACACTGGAGGAAGTTGTAGCATACTATAGAGCATATTCGAAAACGATAGGTTTCGGTATTAGAATTAAGACGACTAGAAAACGGGCGAATACATATCAAATTTGTGGAAGACTATTTGAGTGTCATAGGAGCACCGCATGTACCCCCGGTTGTTCGGATCAGTGATGAATGGCAATCAAAACAAAGAAAAAAGGACACATTTTCCGGGTACCGGCTGCAAGGGCCATGTGTATGCAGTACACCAGAAAAATGAAAATCATTGGGTTGTGACGGGAATGGAGTTGAGCCATAACCATCAGTTGATGACCCCTAGTAAAATTGGTCAAATTCATCAGGACCGAGAAATAAGCGCGGCATAGAGACAACTGATATTTACAATGGCCGAGGCTAAAATTCCACCTTCTAGAATGATGGGGGTTTTCTCAAGCCGGGCTGAGGGGGTTGACAAGTTGAGCTTCAACGAAGTAGACCTTCGAAATGAACTTCGTGCTCAGAGGAGAGAGTCTTCCTGTAGAAATGATTCTCAAGCTACACTTGATATCTTCAGGCGCCTTCAGAGTGAGAATTCTGGCTTTTTCTATAGTCTCCAACTGGATGACGAGAACCGCATTACTATTATATTTTGGGCGGATGCCCGTTCTAGAGCTGCTTACCAAAATTTTGGCGATGTTGTGACGTTTGACACCACATACTGCACAAATAAGTACTCTATGCCTTTTGCGCCGTTCACCGGGGTGAACCACCACTATCAGTCAATCTTGTTTGGCTTTGCCCTGCTTAGGGATGAGACGGAGGAGTCATTTACGTGGTTATTTGAAACGTGGCTTGAAGCAATGTATCATATTCCTCCAAAGACCATCATCACCGACCAAGATCTGGCAATGAAAAATGCAATCGCTAAGGTCCTTTCAGATACTCACCATGGCCTGTGCACATGGCACATAAGCAACAAATGTATATGCAAACCATCCGACATTTAAGAGTGACTTTAATACATGTGTGAAGAAATTGTTGACGGTAGACGTGTTCGAGGAGAGGTGGGCCAAGTTAATGGATGACTACTATTTGCACAGTCATGAATGGTTGCAAGCGTTGTATGAGATCAGGACACAGTGGATTGGTGCCTACACCAAAAAAATTTTTGCAGCCGGAATGACTACGACCTCGAGAAGCGAAGGTATGAATTCATTCTTTGATGGGTACGTACGCTTTTCTTCAAGTATAACAGAGTTTGTACTAGAGATGCAGAAAGCCCTTGACAGGCAATTTTACCTTGAGAGAGAAGCCGACGCGGCTACAGTTTACAGAGAAAGACAAATATTAGTTTTTTCACCTTTGGAGGCTCATGCGGCTCAAGTCTATACCAAGGAAATGTTTAGACAGTTTCAGGATGAACTACTAAAGTCGAATCAATATAGCATGACAAAGTTGCGCGAGCTATGCAACAGATATCTCAAGGTTTATGCTTTGACAAATGTGACGAATTTTGCCAATCCGTGCTCTTCGTCGGCTCTGAAGAACAGAAGACATTTTACCATAGCAGTGTGTATGGAGACCGGGGGTGTTAATTGCAACTGTCAACTATTTGAGCATAAAGGTATACTCTGTCGACACGCGTTGAGGTTTTTTAGCGCCAAGAATGCTCGTGAAATCCCTCCAGAGTATATCTTGGATCGGTGGACGAAGGAAGCCAATAGAGTCCACGGTCACATTCCTTACGTGCCCAACGTTTCAGTTGATTTCGAGCAATCTGAGCCGTTGCGATATAATCACCTTTGTAACATCATGCACGGTTTATCATTGGATGCAGCGTCAACATTTGATGGGTACAAGTATCAAGTTGAAGCAGCAGCACGGGATAAGGCTAACCTTGCACAGTTTAGGATGGCATTACCAGAAGGACGGGACACTCCGGAAACTCGGGCGACTCCAGCCAGTAGATTCAATCGAGCTTCACAGCCAGTCATTGACAGCACTAGCCTGCCAGGTGAGGAGGACAATATTTTTGATCCAATTATTTCTCAAACAAAAGGGCGAAAACGTGCAATACGTATGAAGAATCCGATTGAAGAAGCAACGGGTCAAAAAAAATTGCGAAAGTGTGCGTTGTGTAATAAGATGACTGATCATGACAAGAGAAATCATTATAAAGTGCTAGGTATCGAACCTGGCAGTATGGTCGAGGAGGACGATGATGAGGAAGAGTGTTAGGGTTAATGTTTCAGTTGTATAAATTGAACTTTTATAATGTTTATATTTGTCATTTGGTTTGTGAAATCTTTAATTTGTGATTTGGTTTGTGGATTATTGATATTTTTGGAAAGGCCTATTCGAGCACACTTTAGCGTCCAATGCTTAGCTTGTGAAAAATGTTGTAATTTGTTTTGTCACTTTGTTTTTGCTCATTGCACCTGAGGCACGCTAGTTAGCCCATTTCTATGAATTTCGGCGAAAAACGAGACAAATTATTTTTTGGGTTTTCCTACGACGCGCCTATTCGCGCACACTTTAGCGCCCAATTGTTAGCTTGCGAAAAAAGTTGTACTTTTTTTTTGCTCATTGCACCTTAGGCACGCTAGTTAGCCCATTTCTATGAATTTCGGCGAACATCGAGACAAATTATTTTTTGGGTTTTCCTACGACACGCCTATTCGCGCACACTTTAGCGCCCAATTGTTAGCTTGCGAAAAAAGTTTTACTTTTTTTTGTCACTTTTTTTGCTCATTGCACCTTAGGCACGCTAGTTAACCCATTTCAATGAATTTCGGCGAAAATCGAGACAAATAATTTTTTTGATTTTCTTATGAAAGGCCTATTCGCGCACACTTTATAGCCCAATTCATAACTTTCAAAAAATGTTGTAATTTTTTTTGTCACTTCTTTTTTTCTCATTGCCCCTTAGGCACGCTAATAGGCCATTCCTATGAATTTTGGCGAAAATCGAGACAAATAATGTTGTTGGTTTTCCTATGAAAGGCCTATTCGCGCACACTTTATCGCTCAATTCATAGCTTCCGAAAAATGTTATAATTTTTTAGCTCATTGCCCCTTAGGCACGCTAATAGGCCATTTGTATGAATTTTGGCGAAAATCGAGACAAATAATTTTTTTGGTTTTCCTATGAAAGGCCTATTCACGCACACTTTATCGCCCAATTCATAGCTTCCGAAAAACCGCTTCCATAATTTTAAGTTTGAATTAATGTGGCTAACTATAGCAGTGGTCGCAGCCCGCTGCCATTAGTACAACCGCTACTATAGAGGGGCTCAAAGTGTGAATTTGGAAAACAATATAGCAGCGGTTGACCGCTGCTATAAATACTCTTAACCACTGTTATATGTCTACGGTAGTGGGACTTATAGCAACGACCGGTGGCTGCTGGCACAGCCGTTGGCAGCGTCTTTTCAAGCTATAGCACAGTTTTGGACCGCTTCTATAGGCACTTTTTTTTTTTTGTAGTGCATCTTGATTAAAATTGAGCTCCTCAAGCAAACTTCTTAGCCATATCGCATTGCAAACTGTCGATGTTGCAGGCACATATTCAGCTTCACATGTCAATGGAGTCAATATCGATTGCTTTTTTTATGTCCATGTGAATGCTGCTTCACCAAAATTAAAAAACGAATCCAGCTGTACTTTTTCGACCATCTACATCTCTAGCCTAATGACTGTCACTATATCCCATTAATTTCATATCACGTGATGCAGGATAAAATATGCCAAGACCAATTGTTCCTTTAAGGAACTAAAGAGTTGTAATATGAGTTTCCAACTGAAGAAAGCCCCTACGAGCTGTGAGTGTGAGGGAAAAGTTTTATACTTTGTGAGATAGCAAATCAATAAATTAAGAGTTTGTTTTGGGTTATTGAAATCCATTTGTTCTTGGGGCAATTTATGTCTATTGCCAACAAGGAGTATTTGAGTGATTCAAGGTAGTACCCATGCCAAGTCCCCGATTTACCATATTTTTAAAAGTAATCCATTGAAATATCCGTACCATTTTGAGTGTCAAAATGCTTTTGAGCAAGCTGCTATGCTTACCTAGAACTGATTCGAAAGTAATTGAAAAGCAATGAAATGGTTTTTTTGTTGGGTGCTCATAGAATTTAAACTGTGAAATTTTTTTTAATGGTTGTTGTGTCCCATATCTAATAGGGTAAGGTTAGATTTCTGGCTCTTGTCAATAGGACAATGTATGTTGACGTTGATGTCCAGTATTGTTGCTCGCTTGTCCATGCTTTCACAAATATCATTATATGTAGGTGGGATTTTGGGCCCATCGGCGGGGATAATATGATGTGTTGGAGTATCCTAGCATGTTACTTTTGCTCATATGAATATTTAATTTAACTCATATAACAGTTTTACTTCCATTTTACAATGTTACCCTTTTTAGCAACTGGTTGTTGGATTTTATAGTTTTCATGATGACTAAGATCATCTGAAACTGATATGAAACGATTAACATAGAGGAACATCAAATTATATTACTTACCAATAACTTTCAAAGTCAAATTCGAACAAAAATAGAAGGATTTTGGGGTTAATTTTACGCTACACCCCATACTTAGGGGTCAGTTGCATCCAGCACCCCATGGTTCTAAAATTGGCACCCAGCACCAAAAATTTAAAAATCTTGGTATCAAGCACCAATTGACGGTCAAAATGATCTTTGACAAGACGTCTGTTAAATTTTTAAGGGCAAAATCGTCTTTTTACCGGTTATATCCACCTTTCTTCCACATCAGCTCCAAATGGCACCAATAATTAACATCAGGCCCTCCACGTCATTTCCTCACCCCTTTTTCTCTCGTTGACTATCATCTTCCCAACCCCATCGCCGCCGACCACCCACGACACCCATAACCTTCAATCCCAAAAGCCACGGCAACCCCTCCAATTGAATCGCGCCCACCAACGCCGACCGGCACACCCTCCAATATAATCGCGCACAACGCCGACCTTGGATGATTGCTGCCTCAGCTGAAAATTTTCTCACCCACAACCACCGATCCCTACCCATGGCACCCCCTCCAACTGAACGACAACCACCAACCTTGGCCATTTGACCAACATCGACTGTTTGATAAGCCATTACTGCCTCCAATCGAACGACCTCCAGGCACACCCATTGCCCATCTCCTCAGCCATAACATACCCAATCAACCCGTCACACGATCTCCCAATCAATCGCCATCGAACCGATTAGCCACCGCACAACATCATCACGACGTAATTAGTGGTCCAAATCGAGGGTGGGAATGGTAGGGGACATGTTACGTTAGGTGAAGAGGCACACCCCGGACGCCAGAGATGGCGGCGGCGCTAGAGACGGGTTCTTGGTGCTGATGGTAGTGTGCGGTGGTCAGGGGCAGAGAGAGAGAGAGAGAGAGAGAGAGAGAGAGATGACGTAAAGGGCTTAGGGTTGTAGTTGACTAGGATATCACGGATGAAAAGACCAATTTGCCCTTAAAAAATTAACAGACGTCTGGTCAAATGACATTTTGACTGTCAATTGGTGCTTGATACCAAGATTTTTAAATTTTTGGTGCTGAGTGCCAATTTTAGAACCATGGGGTGCTAGATGCAACTGACCCCTAAGTATAGGGTGTAGCGTAAAATTAACCCGGATTCTGGTAAAAGTAAAAAGTTAAAGAGGAATCTTTAAGGGTTTCAAAATTTTTAGAATCATAAAAAATTAACAAAAAATAAAGATGATAGAGAAAATAGAAATTGACTGATTTATAGTGTTAACAATAGTTAATTATGTAGTGACCAACAATTTTCAAAATCAATTTCAACCAAGAAACAAGAGGATTATGATAAAACCTAACAACAAAAAGTTAAAGTAGACACCTTAAGGATTTCAGAATATCCAAGATCACGAAAGACCAATATCTCGCTGACTTGAATTGTTAGAAACACAACCATAAAAATGTTTAGACCTATTTTTGAATATTAGTCAATTGGAGTTCGGAAAAACTTGAAACTACAAAGTTGTAGTAGACTGTTTTGGATTCTCAAAATGTTTAAGAACACTGAAATAGGACAAAGAATGAAGAAGATATAGAATCTTGAAGTTACTGCAAAAAGGACCGCGAATCAAGTTAGTATTCAAAAGCACAAAAGAACTTTATATTAATTCCATCATAACGATCGAGAATGTGATTAGGATTCTGAAGTACCATGAATCCTTTACAAACATGAAACCGGTTGAGGCAAATGCAATTTAGATGAGACAATCAAACCTTTAGAAATCAAAATTTAATGACTTCAATGGATGATTTAGAATCAAAGCATTAGACCTTAACATATATAGGATTGATGTTCTATTGTTGTTTCAGATTTCAAAAATAATAAACCCTTACATCTAATTGCACATTTAAAAATAAATCCTTGATATCCACAACAAATCTACATCAAAAGCCCTCAAAGCAAAACCAAAATACCAAGAGATCTTTCCTAAAGGTTGTTTGGAGGCTCCTAAAAAGTCAGTAGTCCTCCCAGGGACAATTAATATATTGTACATAAAGTATCAAAAACCTAAAAAGATTATGTTTATATTAGATTAGAATTTTAAAACACCCATTACGTCCTAAACACTAAGAGGAAAGATTACAAAAGCCCTTAATGACCAAAGTCAAAAATATTTTAAAACAAGTTGAACAGATTTAAATGATTGGGTCCTAAAATATGGTGTCAAATTTGAATGTTTATATTAGATTTTGGGTTTGGTGTTTACTCCAATGGCATGAAGATGGTTAGGGATCTTTACTTCTCGAACCTAGACATACCAGGTCTAATTAAATTCTTGCGCTATCACATTTAATAATTATAGATTTTTTTTTTAGTTACAATGCAGGTGTTCATGCGGGTTAATTGGTCCAACCATACAGTTTGGCCCGAAAATTCGTGGTTGTCGTAGTTCAAACTGATCTTTCATAACTTCGTCGAGCTATAATTTAATTTCTTATTCATAATGACAATTGTCTTATGAGTCAAAGTCAAGGTTACTGAATTTCTTTTCTATGGTAATTCATGCTTACATTTTGGCCTCTCTGTTCTTTTGATGGTTACAAAGTCGTTCCTTTCCTGGATCATAGTTTCCAACCATCTAGGATCATAAACTCCAATAAAAATTAAATCTCCGATTGCTCCGACTCAACTTTCCAAAATATTGAACACAAAAAAAAAGGAGAAAAAGTGCCAACTTAAGCACCAAACACCTTGTTTGCGCTGCTGGGCAAACTCACTATCAATCGGTGCCAACATAAGCACCGGTAACAAGAGGCTTTCAATCTTAATCGAATTAAGTAATATGTGGTGACAAAGCCAGAAATTCTGAGGATAAACAGATGCAAGGAAGAAGTTGCAGAGGTAGATTTTTCATCAAGTGCAAAAACAAACCCTGAATTTGCACTGTTATTAGAGTTTGTAGACATACTAAACTGCGACTCATGGATTTGATTGAGTGCTTTCCCTAATTTGTTGTTCTTATGGTTTATGCTCAAAATTTTCTTGGCCCTCAATTTCCAAAGTTATTTCCAGGCTAACAAATGTGACTGCATTAACAAGAGTAAATGGTGACGATAAGCATAGTCATGGAAGTTGAAAGGCTAAGAAACAGTTCAACTCGCAGTAATTGGACTCTTACTGCCTAAGCTCTGCCTTTATCACATATGTTATGTCTCGCTGAGGTAGGTACGTTTTGCAGAAGCCGCAGCTGCAAACAAAAAAATTGCAGTTAACCGAAGAAGGAAGATCAATTCTCATAGAATCCATTTGAAAAATGTGGCAGAAACTTAATCCTGTTTACAGAAATGTCCCAACTTCCTAGGATGTTATTAACGACCCGAGAAGTAGCAAGGACAGCAAAGTACTGGCAGAGTTTGTTCTTGCAGTATGAATGGGTTCTGAATCATCAGATCACAAAGGAGATAACCAAGTAATGAAGAAAAATTTCCGAAGTGCCCTGTTTGAAAGAGCCATGGCCCTTGCCATAGAATCTGAATATGAGATAAAAATGGTGTTAGTTCGTAGCCCAAGCAAGAGGAAGGTGATGACAAGCTCTTTGAACAACAAAAGTGTACTTGTACAGTGGATGTGCCAGTTGATTCAAGTAGCGAAAGGGATAGTTTGGAAGGCAAGGGGGGTTCAGTTTTAGGTTCATCCACATGTTTCCCTATGCTTTTCCCTTTCTGAAACGGCATACAAATCTTGAAAGTTTGGTGATATAGGCTGTTGAAAACTTTTTAACATGGTATTTCCTCGTAAAAGTTCACAAATACCCTCTTGGAGCTGTCATTCTCATGCTCCATGCTTCCCTCGCTTGTGTGCAAGCTTAGTTCATATAGTAGCTTCACATTTCGCATTGCCTTACTTTTCATATTTTAGCACAGACATGTAGCAAAAAACACTTCCTCGTGTTCTAATTTTTGTTCTTTTCTTCAAATCGGTTTTTTTCTTTGGTCAGATGAATCAGTCCTTTCACTGAATCTGCAGGAAAATCGTAGAATTTCAACTTGCAGAACACAAAAGGTGCAACTTAGGGCTTTCACATTACCATTGACAAGACGTCTTTGGGCTACCATCTTTCATGATATTGGTGGAAGTCAGAGGCTGGGCTTACCAGAAAGCCACTGCTTCTGAAATCTAGACCTTGCAAAATGTTAAGCGGCAAAATCTGAAGAATTACAGGCTTGTTGGTTTCCTTTTATTACTGGTGTTATCACTATATGTTCATCTTAAATGTTGTGGATTTTTGGGAAGAAATTGATTGTATGATTTTCTCCCCTGCTAAAGAGATTATAGTTCGTCACAGTTTAATTTTAGTTTGTGGAACTGTCATCGTTGTCCCTGATTAAATGCCTATGAGGACTGTTTAAATTTTAGCTCTACTGGTAATCTACCTTTGTGTTCCTGCTGAAGCCAAGGCAGTCTTTAAAAACGTGAGGTTCCTGCTGAAGCAGAGCGTCCAATTAGGACATCTTTTTCATTCTTTAACTGCTAAGGGGACAGCTCACCGTCAGTGTTTGACTTCTATGCAAGGTAACCAGGTGTGATTTTCAGTGTTTACTCCAATAATCTTGAGCATTTGGATAACTTATTCCTGCTAACTAGATTGGCTGAATATTTTGAATCGCTTTAAGTTGTCTTCGGTCGCTTATTTTTTGTGTTTGCATCCTTTTCTTACTTAGTTTTTTAGTGTTCGGCTTCAACTGCATCTACATCATATTTCTTCCAGATTGATCTATATATTCACGGATTGTGGAGACAAGATCTGAAGGCGTGCACTCTGATATTTGTACAAGGTATCGTCGTATCCAACACACTACATACCTGCTTCTGCTTCTCTACTATTTTACGTTGAGATTGTGAGATATGTCCCTAATATAATAAAGATCGATACCTTGAACAGTTTTTGCTTTCAGTTTCAGAAATTGAATGACTGCGCTCTGGAAATTGATGTGGTATTTGGAAGTTACTACTGATGGATTGAGCAGTAAGCTCTTCTAAATAGACACAAACCACAGATGCCCTTGGCTAGAAACAATCCTACTTTCAAGTGTTGACATAATTAAGGGAAGGAAGATGTCTCTTGCTGCTAAAAATTGGATCGAAAATAGACCAGCAAAACAGAACAGTAAAGCAATATGACACAGTGTATAAGTGTGTGTAGTTATCCACATACCTGGGGTAGACCCCTTTATATAGTCGTAGGTAGAAGATTCCCAATAGGTTTGCGAGTCTTGACGGCTGGCCAAATCAGGATCGTGTTAGGATCCTTGGTGATCACGTCACTATCTTGGACTGTGAGCTAGGATCCTTTTAGAATCATAACTCCACCAATATAGTAACCAATAAATCTGTAGCTATCCAGGGTTGACCAAGAGTTATAACTACTACGTGTCATTCACTTATTAGAGGCATATTTTTAGATATATCAATATCGGTTATTGATATAGGAGCTTCAGCATTCAGATCGTCGTAGCTTGCAGAAACGTGTACAAAATAACATCAGATGATATTGGAAATGAGAGGTGTTGACAGTTGCCCCGGCTCCTCTTCTGACCGGATAAATGGCACGGCTTTTTTGGAAATAAGAGCTTTATGGTTTGTGTTTTTCTTTGACAGCTAAAATGCTTAATTGGAGGCACAATGTGTGTTGCTACGAGCTTGTATGCAAGAGACTTTGTTCTAGTGACGTTATCGTAGACATCTGGCCATGTATTAATGAAGATGAGGTCGTTGATGGTATTGATGCAACTTGTATCATGTAAATTGTAATGAGGCAGTGTTGGCTGGCTGGTGATGCTTACCAACCAGACTATAGGAACAGAGTTTTATCATGTAACATTCAATCATGCAGAAATCTATCTGGTTGCACTTGCAATTAAAGTTTTTCATTTTTGCGTTCTGAATTGCTTCATTCAAGATCAGCTTTGACTTGGCCATGACCACAAGAACATAATGTCACAGACTGTTCTAGAAGGAGGCCATTTTTGGAGGTTATTCGACGCTTACTTGGCGATGGATGAGAAATGTATCCGGAATGTTCCGTATCTCTCTATACTATGGTTTCTTGTACATATGGGCATATTCTAGAGTAAGGGGATAACTCTAGAAATGTAGAGTATTTTAGGAGTATTCTACAATAGTAGAGAATAGCAAAGAGGCATGTAAATATTGTAGAGAGTTCTAGAAGGTAGATGTGAACTATAGAATGAAATGTATCTCCACCGTCCGTTGAGGAGGTGGACTAGTATATAGAGCCAAGGCCTCATTTCGCCAAGGCATCCATTAGAGAGAGTGATCCAAGTATTTTGTACAAGCTTCTAACATCGCCCAGCTCAAGGGGTAAGCTGACTTAGCGTGTAGCAGGAGCTTGATCTAGCTAAGTACCGCATGGTCGAGTTAGGAAAGTCTTTAGTGCTGTGACAATAAGCTGTATCTGTAGTTTATATAACATGAGCACCGACAGGCTTAAAAACATGATTGCATCAGCTTTGACTTGCTCATGACCACAACAACAACACTACCATTCCATATCAACAACTACTGGCAAATTTTTTTTACCCCAATGACAGTTGCTCCACAATTCAATAGTTCTTGTTTGTATGGACGTATAAGAAAGAGGTTAATAGAAAAGAAGTGGTGAAGAACAACGAAAGTACCAAAGAAGGCGAGGCAACATCGATGAAAATGTGCATAATTTGGTCTAAAAGCCAAACAAGAACTATAGTCACATAATCCTTACTCAGTTCCATAACCCACCTCAGATTCGATAACACAAACCCATTTTAAATACTGCAAAATCGTGGACAAAACATTAATAGTACACCTTTTCTTCTCAGAGAACTTAACTACCTATTTGCTATGCGCAGCTTCATGTCCGGCACTGCCGGCATCACCTCCTTCTCCAAAATTTACTTTAGCCAGCTCCAACTTCTCCTTCATTACCAGCTTCAGTTTCAGCACCGCCGGCAGCACCTTCATCTCCAACATTACCTTCAGCTGCAATTCCCACTCCTTCATTACCAGCTTTAATTTGGCACCGCCACCTCCATTTCTGCAACAACAAAACTCTACAATGTTCGCAGTTCACCGTGCAGATAAAGTGAAATTGATAAAACTCTTGAGAAAGGAGGCGCTGATCATGGAATACAGAACGACAAAGAAGAGTTTCCGAGCATCATTGTTGGGTTCTTTGTAACCTGGTATCATTCTGAATTTTATTAATTTTCTAATTAAAAATGCTAGCCAAACGAGCTAAGACATGTTTCTCAACACCTGCAATGACTTTGAATATTCTTAAGGGATGGTGTTTGCTTGCTTGAAATAGAGACAGTATGACCAGGACCAATTAGGCAAAAACAAGACAACTGTGTATTTTAAAGGATGGTGTTTGGTTGCTTGAAATAGAGCTTTTAAGCACTGCAAAATTGTACTTGTACCCGTGAATCAAAGCGCGGAGTGTGTCTTATCAATGTTTTAGATGGGAAAACAAAGTTGGACTCATTGTATACATTTCTGTACACTTTTGTGCCGGGGGCACAGCCTGATTAAAATGCACGAATCACCAAAATTGATAATTAGCTGTGTTTAGTTAATAGCTTGATGCGTCCGTCACCCAAAAAAAAAAAGTTTATATGAACGTAATTACAACCTATCATGTAATGACAATTTTGGTGTCCTAATACCACTTACTATAGTTGTATTTCTTTTCGTTGTGTCCATAAATAAGTACGACTAACTATATTTGGGGGCTAGTAATTGCCATGTGTTCACATAGAGAGTTGTAACTTCTTTCTAAACGATCTATAGCCACATGTTATCATTATTTTCTTTTGGCAACCAAAGAGATTCCGTTATCGCTAAAAGCATAAGAAAATGCTAGCTAAATTCTTCTCGGTGATATTAAGGATAGGACGAATTTTGTCTATCGTTGTGTTCATATATAAAGAACAATATTAGCATCGGTGGGGCCATTAGTAGCAAAAAGCATGAAAATTTTCTTTTTCACTTTTTTTTCCTTAAATTAATCAAAGAGATTTTGCCATCAGTGGCCAAAGGCATAAATTTGTTTTAAAACAACAAAAAGAGAAAGATGGAGATGCATAACTTTTAAGATTTGGACGGCTATTCAACCTAAGATATCAGACAGAGGAGATCATCACACACATAAAAATGGCCAAATTAAAGCTGTTCCCTGGGACTTCTACCACAAAAGTTGGCCATACGAACCCATTTTAACTAATGCAAAATCATGGGTAAAACGCTAAGGCTTAATTGCACTGTAAACCCTGTGTTTTTCAAAGGATTGCAATAAAAATCCTAAAGTTTAAAACTCGACATCTAATTCACCAACGTTTGCCATCTGTTGCAATCTCCAAAATGTTCTAACGGGATGAACAATTTCGTTAAATTTTAAGGGCATTTATGTCCTTTAGATTAACTGATCCTTCGTCACAATACGTCGCAACAATCTCCACTGTCCTCGCCTCTCTAAAACTACCATTAAAAAATAACAAAATCGTTAATTCTGTTAGAAAATTCCAGAGATTGCAACAGATGGCAAACATTAAGGTCTTAAATGTCGAGTTTTAAACTTTGGCGTTTTTATTGCAATCATTTGAAAAACAAGGGGTTTACGGTGCAATTAAACCAAACACTAGTAATAAACATTTTCCTCTTGTTAATAGAGAACCTCATCACTACCTATGAGCCATGGTGCACCTTCATTTCTGGCTTCAGCCCCCTCTCCAAAATTTTCTTAAGCCAGCTCAACTTATACTTCATTAACAGCCTAAATTTCAGCACGGCCGGCGGCATCACCTTCCTGTCCTTCATTATCAGCTTCAATTTCAGCACCGCCGACATCACCTTCCTCACCAACAAAACTTCAATTTCAGCACCGCATGCATCACCTTCCTTTCCAACATTACCTTCATCTGCAACTCCAACTCCAACATTACCTTCTGCACCGCCACCTCCATTTTCGTAACCACAGCACTCTAGAATGGTTGCAGTCCACTGTGCAGGTAAGGTGGAATTGATAAAACTCTTGAGAAAGGAGGCGCCGATCATGGAATAGAGAACCACGAAGAAGAGTTTTCGACCATCATCGCTGGGTTCTTTGAAGTATAATTGGGCCAACGCCGAGGCTTGAACAGCCATGGCGATGTCCGCAAATCGGTACATAGCTAAAATCTTGATATTGAGGGGCCATTAGTAGCAAAAAGCATGAAAATTTTCTTTTTCACTTTTTTTTCCTTTTTTTAATCAAAGAGATTTTGCTATCTGTAGCTTAAAGCATAAATTTGTTTTAATACAACAAAAAAAGAAAGACGGAGATGCGTAACTTTTAAGATTTTGACGGCTATTCAACCTAAGATATCAGACAGAGGAGATCATCACACACATAAAAATGGCCAAATTAAAGCTGTTCCCTGGGACTTCTACCACAAAAGTTGGCCATACGAACCCATTTTAACTACTGCAAAATCATGGGTAAAACACTAATAATAAACATTTTCTTCTTGTTAACAGAGAACCTCATCACTACATATGAGCTATGGTGCAGCTTCATTTCCAGTATCAGCCCCCTCTCCAAAATTTTCTTAAGCCAACTCAACTTCTCCTTCATTACCAGCTTCAATTTCAGCACGGCCGGCGCGCATCACCTTCCTGTCCTTCATTACCAGCTTCAATTTCAGCACCGCCGACATCACCTTCCTCTCCAACATTACCAACTTCAATTTCAGCACCGCAGGCATCACCTTCCTCTCCAACATTACCTTCATCTGCAACTCCAACTCCAACATTACCTTCTGCACCGCCACCTCCATTTCCGTAACCACAACACTCTAGAATGCTTGCAGTCCACTGTGAAGGTAGGGTGAAATTGATAAAACTCTTGAGAAAGGAGGCGCCGATCATGGAATAGAGAACCACGAAGAAGAGTTTTCGACCATCATCGCTGGGTTCTTTGAAGTATAATTGGGCCAACGCCGAGGCTTGAACAGCCATGGCGATGTCCGCAAATCGGTACATAGCTAAAATCTTGATATTGAGGGGCCATTAGTAGCAAAAAGCATGAAAATTTTCTTTTTCACTTTTTTTTCCTTTTTTTAATCAAAGAGATTTTGCCATCAGTAGCTAAAAGCATAAATTTGTTTTCAAACAACAAAAAAAGAAAGACGGAGATGCATAACTTTTAAGATTTGAACGGCTATTCAACCTAAGATATCGGATAGTGGAGATCATCACTCCCATAAAAATGGCCAAATTAAAGCTGTTCCCAGGGACTTCTACCACAAAAGTTGGCCATACGAACCCATTTTAACTACTGCAAAATCATGGGTAAAACACTAATAATCAACAATTTCTTCTTGTTAACAGAGAATCTCATCACTACCTATGAGCTATGGTGCAGCTTCATTTTCAGCATCAGCCCCCTCTCCAAAATTTTCTTAAGCCAGCTTAACTTCTGTTTCATTACCAGCTTCAATTTCAGCACGGCCGGGGCGCATCACCTTCATGTTCTTCGTTACCAGCTTCAATTTCAGCACCGCCGACATCACCTTCCTCTCCAACATTACCAACTTCAGTTTCAGCACCGCCGGCATCACCTTCCTCTCCAACATTACCTTCATCTGCAACTCCAACTCCAACATTACCCTCTACACCGCCACCTCCATTTCCGTAACCACAACACTCTAGAATGGTTGCAGTCCACTGTGCAGGTAAGGTGGAATTGATAAAACTCTTGAGAAAGGAGGCGCCGATCATGGAATAGAGTACCACGAAGAAGAGTTTTCGACCATCGTCGCTGGGTTCTTTGAAGTATAATTGGGCCAACGTCGAGGCTTCAACAGCCATGGCGATGTCCTCAATTCGGTACATACTAAAATCTTGATATTGAGCGGCCATTAGTAGCAAAAAGTAGGAAAATTTCCTTTTTCACTTTTTTTAATCAAAGAGATTTTGCGATCAGTAACTAAAAGCATAAATTTGTTTTAAAACAACAAAAAAAGAATGACGGAGATGCATAACTTTTAAGATTTCGACGGTATTCAACCTAAGATATCGGATATCGGAGATCATCACACGCATAAAAATGGCCAAATTAAAGATGTTCCATGGGACTTCTACCACAAAAGTTGGCCATACGAACCCATTTTAACTACTGCAAAATCATGGGTAAAACACTAATAATAAACATTTTCTTCTTGTTAACATAGAGCCTCATCACTACCTATGAGCTATGGTGCAGCTTCATTTCCAGCATCAGCCCCCTCTCCAAAATTTTCTTAAGCTAGCTCAACTTCTCCTTCATTACCAGCTTCAATTTCAGCACGGCCGACGCGCATCACGTTCCTGTCCTTCTTTACCAGCTTCAATTTTAGCACCGCTGACATCACCTTCCTCTCCAACATTACCAACTTCAATTTCAGCACCGCAGGCATCACCTTCCTCTCCAACATTACCTTCATCTGCAACTCGAACTCCAACATTACCTTCTGCACCGCCAACTCCATTTCCGTAACCACAACACTCTATAATGCTTGCAGTCAACTGTGCAGGTAAGGTGGAATTAATAAAACATTTGAGAAAGGAGGCGCCGATCATGGAATAGAGAACCACAAAGAAGAGCTTTCGACCATCATCGCTGGGTTCTTTGAAGTATAATTGGGCCAACGCCGAGGCTTGAACAACCATGGTGATGTCCGCAAATCGGTACATAGCTAAAATCTTTATATTGAGGGGCCATTAGTAAAAAAAAGCATGAAAATTTTCTTTTTCACTTTTCTTTTTCCTTTTTTAAATCAAAGAGATTTTGCCATCATTAGCTAAAACCATAAATCTGTTTTAAAACAACAAAAAAAGAAATATGGAGATGCATAACTTTTAAGAATTGGACGGCTATTCAACCTAAGATATCGGATAGTGGAGATCATCACTCCCATAAAAATGGCCAAATTAAAGCTGTTCCCAGGGACTTCTACCACAAAAGTTGGCCATACGAACCCATTTTAACTACTGCAAAATCATGGGTAAAACACTAATAATAAACATTTTCTTCTTGTTAACAGAGAACCACATCACTACCTATGAGCTATGGTGCAGCTTCATTTCCAGCATCAGCCCCCTCTCCAAAATTTTCTTAAGCCAGCTCAACTTCTCCTTCATTACCAGCTTCAATTTCAGCACGGCCGGCGCACATCACCTTCATGTCCCTCATTACCATCTTCAATTTCAGCACCGCCGCCATAACCTTCCTCTCCAACATTACCAACTTCAATTTCAGCACCACAGGAATCACCTTCCTCTCCGACATTACCTTCATCTGCAACTCCAACTCCAACATTACCTTCAGCACCGCCACCTCCATTTCCGTAACCACAACACTCTAGAATGCTTGCAGTCCACTGTGAAGGTAGGGTGGAATTGATAAAACTCTTGAGAAAGGAGGCGTCGATCATGGAATAGAGAACTACGAAGAAGAGTTTTCGACCATCATCGCTAGGTTCTTTGAAGTATAATTCGGCCAACGCCGAGGCTTGAACAGTCATGGCGATGTCCGCAAATCGGTACATACTAAAATCTTGATATTGAGCGGCCATTAGTAGCAAAAAGTAGGAAAATTTTCTTTTTCACTTTTTTTTCCATTTTTTAATGAAAGAGATTTTGCTATTAGTAGCTAAAAGCATAAACTTGTTTTAAAACAACAAAAAAAGAAAGACGAAGGTGCATAACTTTTAAGATTTGGATGGCTATTCAACCTAAGATATAGGACAGGGGAGATCATCACACGTATAGAAATGGCCAAATTAAAGTTGTTCCTTAGGACTTCTACCACAAAGAGCGGCCATACGAATCCATTTTAACTACTGCAAAATCATGGGTAAAACACTAATAATAAACATTTTCTTGTTGTTAACAGAGCACCTCATCACTTCCTGTGAGCTATGGTGCAGCTTGATTTCCAGTATCAGCTCCCACTCTAAAATTTTCTTAAGCCAGCTCAAGTTCTCCTTCATTACCAGCTTCAATTTCAGCACGGCTGACGCGCATCACCTTCCTGTCCTTCATTACCAGCTTCAATTTCAGCACCGCCGGCATCACCTTCCTCTCCAACATTACCAACTTCAGTTTCAGCACCGCCGGCATCACCTTCCTCTCCAACATTACCTTCTGAAACCAATAAAATAACCCTAGAGGGGGGGTGAATAGGGTTTTAAGACTACTTTAAAAAATAACAACCAACAAACCTTAATCTCAAAAACTCAAGTAAACAAGCAACCAATCTCAACACAATATGTGAAACAATAATGTAAAGAGAGAAGGGTTTAGAGATACTTGACAAAGAGAATTGAATGGTTCGGCTTGATATACCCACAAGCCTACGTCCACCCCTTCAAGGAAGTCCCTTGAAAGGCCCTAGAATCCACTAGTATGATCTTCCTTACGGGTCAAGATCGAACCTCTTACAATCCCTTGATGCTATGCACACATCAAGAACAAGCTTTGACAAACCCAAAGCTCCAAAGCTTGACAACCCCAAGCTTTGATACAAGAACCTTTCAATGAAGAAATGAGTACAAGATTTCACTCTTAAGAAGTAGATGAGTACAAGTTGAAGTACTAGAACAAGAGAGATGAGTGTATGATGACTTATGAAAGTGTATCTCTCTCTAATGTAAGCTCATAATAAATGCTCTCTTGAAAAGGATGAGAAATCAATGAAAACAAGAGAGATTTGAACAATTGCTTTGATCTTTGAGAATATGAAAGATAGGAGAGCTTTGAATGCAATTGATGATTGAAAACAATGCCCAAAATGAGTATTTATAGAGCTGGGAATAAATATGACCGTTTGGGGTTAGGTAGGGCATTAAATGCGCCAAACGGTAAATGCAGTCGACTGCAATGCCCATTGCAGTCGACTGTAACCCAAAAAGTAGCCGTTGGAATTTCAAAATTCCAACTTGCAGTCGACTGCAATGCAATGCAGTCGACTGTAATGAGCTACTGGAAGTATTGCAGTCGACTGCATTCAATGCAGTCGACTGTAATACCCTACTGCCCAACATGCAGTCGACTGCATCCCAATGCAGTCGACTGCATCCCTGAAAATGCAGTTTCCTATTTTTAAAGCATGAAAAACATTTTATGCATGCAAGGGAAACCTATGGGCAATTTCTAGGTATACAGTCATCGTAACGATCATCTCTCTATGTCTAGTTTACAAAGACGGAAATAAAAGCATGAAAACTTCAATCGTCGAATTTCCTCTTTGATGCGTTCCGTTGAGAGTCTTTGATCGTGTTGCTCGTCTAATAATCTGTTTGCATGAGTATGAGATTGTTCCTATTGCTTCATCAACTCAATGCATGTTAGACAGCATAATCATCAATGTTAGTTATCATCAAAATCAAATATAATCCTAGGTTAAATAACCGTAGGGTTAACAATCTCCCCCTTTTTGATGATGGCAAACATTGATTCAAAGAATATGAGATATATAAGATAAAATGCGAAGTGAAGCATAACAATCTCAATTTAAAAACCATAAGGGGTCATGAGAAGAAATCATGACAAAACGCTCCCCCTATCTTAAGCAACGCAGGGCTCTCCTAACTTAAGTAATATATGCTCATATCAAGTTCACACAAATATGAATCAACAATATTTTCTCCCCCTTTTGACATCATTGAAAAAGGTCAAGGGTGTGTGTGAAAGTGATCAACTTATGTATCCATGCATGGATAATCAATATTGCCAACAAGGGCAATCAAAATCATAAACACATAAGTACTTGAATAACCATTGAAAGGTGTACCAAACACTTTGTTACAAAGATAGCACAAATAGGAAGTGTAAGGGAATTAGAAATATGAGTGTGTGCAAATGAAATGAATATCAACAAAATCAATGATGTTGAAAAGAGAAACATCAACCAAAGCATGCTTTAATCATATTAAATAATGATCAAGCATGAGAAGTGCAACTTGCATGATTTAGCACAAGAGATATAACATTTAGTCACATAGGTGAAGACATGCCAAGTTCTCTTCTAAGAGCGGAAAACCTCTTCGAATCTAGAGGTTTAGTGAAGATGTCCGCTAATTGGTGATTTGTGTCCACGAAATCTAGAACAATATCACCTTTTTGCACATGATCACGGATAAAATGGTGTTTGATTTCTATGTGCTTTGTGCGTGAATGTTGGATGGGATTTTTGGTCAAGTCAATGGCACTAGTGTTATCACATAAGATAGGTATGTGATCATACTTGAGTCCAAAGTCCAAAAGAGTTTGTTTCATCCAAAGAATTTGTGCACAACAAGCACCAACCGCCATATATTCGGCTTCGGTGGTAGAGAGTGCAACCGAATTTTGCTTTTTGGAACTCCAAGAAACAAGAGAGTGACCTAGGAATTGGCAACCTCCACTAGTACTTTTCCGCTCGGTTTTACAACCGGCATAGTCGGCGTCGGAGTAACCAATTAGGTCAAAAAAAGAAGTGTTTCTAGGAAACCATAACCCTAAATCGTGAGTGCCCTTAAGATATCTAAGGATTCTCTTGACGGCAATCAAATGAGATTCCTTAGGACAAGCTTGAAATCTAGCACATAAACAAACACTAAACATTATATCGGGTCTACTTGCGGTAAGGTAAAGGAGTGATCCGATCATACCTCGATAGCGCTTAATATCAACATCCTTACCCTTTTCATCTTTATCAATCTTTAAAGAAGAGCTCATTGGAGTGTCAAAAGCATTTGATGCTTCCATGTCAAATCTTTTGAGTAGCTCTTTGGTGTATTTGGCTTGGTTGACAAAGATTCCATCCTTGCTTTGTTTGATTTGCAATCCAAGGAAGAAGGTGAGTTCTCCCATCATGCTCATTTCAAACTCCTTACTCATACAAGAAGCAAACTCTTCGCACAAGGATCCATTAGTAGCACCAAATATAATATCATCAACATAAATTTGCACCAACAATAAGTCATTGCCCTTAGATTTTATAAAAAGAGTGGTGTCAAGTTTTCCTCTTGAAAAACCATTTTCTAAAAGAAAATTACTTAGCCTTTCATACCAAGCTCTAGGAGCTTGTTTTAAACCATAAAGAGCTTTGCTAAGACGGAAAACATGGTTTGGAAATTTTTCATGTTCAAAGCCGGGAGGTTGAGCCACATAGACCTCCTCCGAAATAAAACCATTTAGAAAGGCACTCTTGACATCCATTTGAAAGAGTTTAAAATCTCTATAGCAAGCAAAAGCTAAAAGCATTCTAATAGATTCAAGTCTAGCTACCGGTGCATAAGTTTCATCAAAATCAATTCCTTCCTCTTGGTTATAACCTTGGGCCACTAATCTAGCCTTGTTTCTAACCACGACTCCGGATTCATCAAGTTTGTTTCTAAAAATCCATTTTGTGCCTATAATCCTAAAGTTTTGAGGTTTAGGCACAAGGGTCCAAACTTGATTTCTTTCAAATTGAACTAGCTCTTCTTGCATAGCAAGCATCCAAGATTCATGATGTAGAGCTTCGGAAAATTTCTTTGGTTCAATTTGGGAAAGAAACGCTATATTAACATGTTGTTGAAGAGAGCGTCGAGTTCTTACCCCACTCGAAGGATTACCTAAGATTTGATAGCTTGGATGATCCTTTTTGTAAGTCTAATCTTTTGGTAGTTCTTGAGAGTTGTCCAAGTTTGAAGCATCATTGATTGCTTCCTCATTTTCCTCTTGAGACCTTGATGGTTGCTCCCCTAGATCAATTTCTTTGGGGTTGCCTTGTAGTGTATCACTTATGTCCAAAGTTCTCAAGTCATTGTCCATGTCATCTACATTAACAATGTTAGTCCTCCGAAGAAAAGGATTAGTCTCATCAAAAGTAACATTAATGGATTCTTCAACAACCAAAGTACTTTTATTATAAACTCTATATGCCATACTATTATTAGAGTAACCAAGAAAAATACCCTCAAAGGTTTTGGAATCAAATTTGCTAAGGTGATCCTTGGTATTTAAAACAAAACATTTGCAACCAAAGACTCTAAAAAAGCTCACCTTAGGTTTCTTATCATTAAAAAGCTCATAAGGGGTTTTTAACAAAATTTTTCGCAAGATAACTCTATTAAGAACAAAGCATGCACAATTGACCGCCTCCGCCCAAAAGTATTTAGGTAAACCATATTCGTTAAGCATTGTTCTTGCCGCTTCTTGCAAAGACCTATTCTTTCTTTCGGCAACACCATTTTGTTGAGGAGTTCTAGGAGCCGAAAAATTATGTGATATCCCAAAGTCATCACACAAGGCTCCTATTTTTGAATTTTCAAATTCTCTACCATGATCACTCCGAATGTTTGTAATCAAATAACCTTTTTGATTTTGAACACGTTTTGCAAATGAAGTGAACACATTTAGAGATTCAACTTTGGTAGCCAAAAAGAAAGTCCAAGTATAGCGAGAAAAGTCATCAACAATAACAAAACAATATGATTTACCACCAAGACTAGTAGTTGGGATTGGTCCAAACAAATCCATATGAAGTAATTGCAAGGGTCTAGAAGTAGATACCATTTTCTTCGGTTTGTGAGAGACCTTCTTTTGCTTACCCATTTGACAAGCATCACATACTTTATCTTTCTCGAACTTGATTTCGGGAGACCCCTCACAAGTTCTTTGCTTGAAATATCCTTCAAGTGCTCCATATGCATGTGACCAAGTCTTCGATGCCAAAGCCAAGATGTTTCACTAATAGCACTAAGACACTTGACATCTTGGTTAGCTAAATCATTTAATTGAATGGAGTAAACATTATTATCTCTACTACCAACCAAAATAGTTTCATTGTTCTTCAAGGATAGTATAGTGCATTGAGAAGCCTCAAAGATAACTTTAAAACCTTTATCACTAAATTGACTAATACTAAGCAAGTTATGCTTCAATCCTTCAACATATAACACATTCTCAATTGAATGTGGTTCCTTACCAATAGTTCCTTTACCTTTGATTTTTCCTTGAGAATTGTCACCAAAGGTCACATTTCCTCCTTCCTTAAGATCAATCGATGTGAAAAGAGATATGTTGCCGGTCATATGTCTTGAGCATCCACTATCAAGAATCCACTTCTTGCTACTAGATTTTGCTTTGAGACATACCTATAAACACAAATCAAGTAATGACTTTTGGTACCCAAATTTTCTTGGGTCCTTGGGTGTTAGTCTTGCATTTGTATTCTTGACCTTTCACAATCCACATTTTCTTTCTACCTCTAACAAAAACAATTCTACAAGGACAATGATTAGTCGTATGCCCTTTCTTGTTGCACCAACCACAATGTGTAAAAGGTGTGCAATAGTTCTTTGGTCGTTTTGTAAGAATATTCAACCTAGCTTGTTGTTGCAAAACTTTAGGAGGCATGGCCATGGGATCTAATCCAAGACCGCCTTTGTTTAGGCCAATTCTTTGGCGTCCAAGCATGACATCCAAATTGTTTTGACCATCAACAAATTTTTCAAGACATTTTCTTAAATCACAAATCTCAACTTGTAAATCTTCATTTTGTTTTTCTAAAGCCAAAGTTTTGGAAGAGATTTGTTTTGAGCTAGGAGTGTTAACAAGTAAATCAACCAAATTGTTATTCACATGCTCTACATATAAATGGCTAGACATGCATTCATTCTTGGCATGCAACTTATCATTTTCCATTATCAACTTCTCAATTTGCTTATTAGCTTCAAGAAATTTCTTAGACAAAATAATATTTTTCTTGAAAATTTTCTTGGATTCCTCATATAAGCTATCATAAGCATCTTCAAAACTTTCATTATCACTATCACTACCGGAAGAAGAGCTTACCTCATCATTTGCCATGAAGCACACATTTGCTTGATCATTCTCTTCATCACTTGAATCAAAGTCACTCCATGTTGAAGTGTGTTCGGCATTCATTGCTCTTTCCTTCTCCTTGTTCCCTTACTTAGAGAATTGTCTTCTTTTAGCTTTTTCCCATACATCTCTTCTTTCCTTCTTCTCCTTGTTGTAGATTGGACAATCCATCTTCATGTGTCCCGGCTTGTGGCATTTGTAGCAAAGCCTCTCTTCGTTGCTAGCATTTTGTTGCCTTCTCCCATCATTTCTTCTAAATCTTAAGAACTTCTTGAAGTTCTTTGCAACCAATGCCATATCCTCTTCATTAAATTCTTCATCATCACTTGACTCAAGGTTTGAGGATGAAGCTTTAAGAGCGATTGATGTAGGCTTCTTCTTGACGTCCTCTTGATCAAAGGTCTTGAGTTGCATTTCGTACGTCATGAGTGAGCACATCAATTCATCAAGAGGAAAGATGTTGAGATTCTTTGATTCTTGGATGGCGGTGATCTTTGCATCCCAAGCTCTTGGTAAGGACCTAATCACTTTTCTCACTAGATCACCATTAGTGAATTCCTTACCCAATTGCTTCAAAGGGTTCACAATGTTAGTAAAACGAGTATTCATATCCGTTATAGATTCATTTTGAAGCATATGGAATAACTCATAATCTCTAAACAATAAATTCATCTTGGAGTCTCTAAGAAGAGAAGTCCCTTCATGAGTGACTTGAAGAGTATCCCAAATACTCTTAGCGGAATTACACATAATGACTCTATTGAGTTCATTTGTGTCTAAAGCACATACAAGACAATTTTTTGCTCTAGCATTCATGCAAATCATCTTCTTGTCATGATCACTATACTCCGATTTTGATTTAGGTTCTTCAACCTTGTCAACCACTTTTATCGGAACGAATGGGCCATCTTCAACAATATCCCACATCTCATAGTCTTGAGATTCTAAGTAGATTTTCATCTTAACTTTCCACACACTATAGTTGGTCCCATTAAACAATGGAGGCCTAGTGGTAGAACTACCCTCCATACCCCCAACATAAGCCATGATCGATTAACTCTCTTGGCGTTACCCAATATAACAAGAGCCGAGGCTCTGATACCACTTGAAACCAATAAAATAACCCTAGAGGGGGGGTGAATAGGGTTTTAAGACTACTTTAAAATATAACAACCAACAAACCTTAATCTCAAAAACTCAAGTAAACAAACAACCAATCTCAACACAATATGTAAAACAATAATGTAAAGAGAGAAGGGTTTAGAGATACTTGACAAGGAGAATTAAATGGTTCGGCTTGATATACCCACAAGCCTACGTCCACCCCTTCAAGGAAGTCCCTTGAAAGGCCCTAGAATCCACTAGTATGATCTTCCTTACGGGTCAAGATCGAACCTCTTACAATCCCTTGATGCTATGCCCACATCAAGAACAAGCTTTGACAAACCCAAAGCTCCAAAGCTTGACAACCCCAAGCTTTGATACAAGAACCTTTCAATGAAGAAATGAGTACAAGATTTCACTCTTAAGAAGTAGATGAGTACAAGTTGAAGTACTAGAACAAGAGAGATGAGTGTATGATGACTTATGAAAGTGTATCTCTCTCTAATGTAAGCTCACAATAAATGCTCTCTTGAAAAGGATGAGAAATCAATGAAAACAAGAGAGATTTGAACAATTGCTTTGATCTTTGAGAATATGAAAGATAGGAGAGCTTTGAATGCAATTGATGAATGAAAACAATGCCCAAAATGAGTATTTATAGAGCTGGGAATAAATATGACCGTTTGGGGTTAGGTAGGGCATTAAATGCGCCAAACGGTAAATGCAGTCGACTGCAATGCCCATTGCAGTCGACTGTAACCCAAAAAGTAGCCGTTGGAATTTCAAAATTCCAACTTGCAGTCGACTGCAATGCAATGCAGTCGACTGTAATGGCTACTGGAAGTATTGCAGTCGACTGCATTCAATGCAGTCGACTGTAATACCCTACTGCCCAACATGCAGTCGACTGCATCCCAATGCAGTCGACTGCATCCCTGAAAATGCAGTTTCCTGTTTTTAAAGCATGAAAAACTTTTTATGCATGCAAGGGAAACCTATGGGCAAGTTCTAGGTATACAGTCATCGTAACGATCATCTCTCTATGTCTAGTTTACAAAGACGGAAATAAAAGCATGAAAACTTCAATCGTCGAATTTCCTCTTTGATGCGTTCCGTTGAGAGTCTTTGATCGTGTTGCTCGTCTAATAAACCGTTTGCATGAGTATGAGATTGTTCCTATTGCTTCATCAACTCAATGCATGTTAGACAGCATAATCATCAATGTTAGTTATCATCAAAATCAAATATAATCCTAGGTTAAATAACCGTAGGGTTAACAAGCTCCCC